>SJXQ01000351.1:174475-190114 GCA_006408695.1 Aepyceros melampus | reverse complement strand
TGATTTTGTGTTGTGGCTCAGTGGTAAAGAATCTGCCTGCTGATGCAGGAGAGGCAGTTCACTCCCTGGACTGGGAAGATGCCCTGGAGAAGGAAATGGCACCCACTCCAGTATTATTGCCTGGGAAATCCCATGGACGGAGGAACCTGGCAGGCTACACTCCATGCAGTCTCAAAGTCGAAATGACTTAGTGAGTAAACATCCAACAGTATTTATTTTTTTAATTTTTTTATTAAAAAAATAATCCTTGCTAAGGTGTTGTTGATGAACCAAGATACAAACTAAACAACAAAAAGGCAGATGAGTCAGGAAGATGGTTATTATATAAGCTTTGTGTTATTATTACATTTTGTTATTCAAGTTGCAGAATGACATTGTGGAAATTATGAGAAAATAATTAAAATTACCATTTTGAGTTTATACAACGTTTAAAGTCTTTTTATAGTGTAAACATTAATATGAGTGTGCATATTTTAAAAACCTAAAGATCAACCCAGAATCTAACCTTGTTATAGTTTCTGGCCAATTATGACTGTAGAAGTCCAGGTTTTTCATAAGACTCTAATCAACCATGTTACAAAATCATTCGATAAAGTGACTGCTAGACAAACACCACCAAAAATACCTCAGTTCCAAAATTTAAGATTTGCAATAGACTTAATAAAATTTGACATATTATCTTTGACATTTGCTAATGAGCCAGGTAAGCTCATTTAGTTTTGTTTTGTTTGGCAGTCATCAAATAGTTATTAGATGTATCCTCTTCAAATGCATTTCAATTAAGTTTTGCAATGGTTATATTTACTCATTGTAGAAGCAAAAATTCCTACCACAGTCCCCCAAATTTCACATTCTTAAGAATTCTCAGCCAGGTTGCCTCCTTCACTACACGTTCTTTTTTCAAAGAAGCAATGATTGGCTTTTCCTCTCAAATCAATGCATGTCATTTACAAATTCATAGTAGCTTTGTAGCTTGAAAGGCTTGTGCTTCATGACAGGTGTCAAGACTGGTGGTGATTTAATTAACACTAAAGAATAGTAAATGAGAGACAGAAGAATTCTGCAAAGTCTTCTCTAAGACACTCAGCTTGGGTACTTTAATGGCAATAAAAATGAATTGCTACTAGGCAGATTATGAGAGGATTTAGAGTAGTGATATATGAAGAGAACAACACAAAGATATGTGTGACAGGCTTCTTGGATGTCAATCTGATATTCAAGTTATAAACTGGCATTATGGCTATTACACAAGGATGTTAGTAATTCATGGATTCAAAATACTAGCTTTCTAGGTAGGATTAGCTGATGAGTGTTTTACTATTTCTGAACACGGCTATGAGTTAAGCTATATTACTTCTTCAATGTTAATTTTAATATTAGTATATAAAAACTGGCATATACTAGTTTATATACTAATGAAAATTAGTATATAAAAAATTCATGTGGCATAGAACTCCTGAAGATTTTAAGAACTTTCTGTATTTGATTTAGAAAATTTCATAAATCCTTTAGGAAATATTATGTCAATGATGGAGAAGGCAGTGGCACCCCACTCCAGTACTCTTGCCTGTAAAATCCCATGGATGGAGGAGCCTGGTAGGCTGCAGTCCATGGGGTCGCGAAGAGTCGGACACGACTGAGCGACTTCAAGTCACTTTTCACATTCATGCATTGGAGAAGGAATTGGCAACCCACTCCAGTGTTCTTGCCTGGAGAATCCCAAGGACGGGGGAGCCTGGTGGGCTGCCATCTATGGGGTTGCACAGAGTCAAACACGACTGAAGTGACTTACCCGTATCAATGAAGATATCTTTTTGTGAGCACATATATTTCTAACTGTGCAATTTTAAAATAAAGTAACAGTGTACATTATGCATACAAATACTGAGTCAGTGAGTGAGTGAAGTCGCTCAGTCGTGTCCGACTCTTTACGACCCCATGGACTATAGCCCACCAGGCCCCTCCGTCCATGGGATTCTCCAGGTGAGAATACTGGAGTGGGTTGCCATTTCCTTCTCCAGGGGATCTTCCCGATCCAGAGATTAACCCAGGTCTCCTGCATTGCAGGCAGACGCTTTAACCTCTGAGCCACCAGAATATACAAAAAAAAACACACACATTTTTCTGTTTCTAACAGTAAGTGAGATTATCAAAGCCAGCCATAATCAATGTACGTTAATTAAAAGTGTAGGTCAATGAAGAGAGTATTGTGAACCCTGTGGAACTGAAAGAAATTGCACAGCATCATTTCCTAGGAAATCCCTGTTTTCCCAAATCCTAAATACATTCTGCTCATAAATGCAGCCTCTTAATCCTGTGAATTCACACAAAATTACATCTTCTATGTTCACTTATGCCACCTACCCACTAGTGTTAAAATGGCAAAATAAAACAGATTTGCAGTACAGCATTGCTATTGACCCAGTGAAAGAATTTGCTCTGCCATGAATTACAGTGTAGTTTGGTGAAGACACCTTACCCCACTTCCCACCACCACAGCCAACAACAACAATAAAAATATGATAAAATCACATACCACCTAGAAAAAGAAGAAACTCTGAGAATTCTGAGTAATCTCCTTTAACTTACAAAGAAATGATAGCTTACAGTGAACAGTGTCACACTCATGATCTCCAAAGAAGATTTAGCTTCAGGAAGAGGGACTCTTGATCACTCAAGAGCTGTTGTGTAGCAGAGTTTTATTAAAGTAAGAAAAGTGACAGAGAAAGCATCTTACAAAGACATCAGAGTGTCCCCATTTGCTAGTTTTATCAAGGCCTTTTATACTAAAAAGCCTCTTGATGAAAGTGAAAGAGGAGAGTGAAAAGGTTAGCTTAAAGCTCAACGTTCAGAAAACTAAGATCATGGCATCTGGTCCCATCTCTTCATGAGAAATAGATTGGAAAACAGTAGAAACAGTGTCAGACTTTATTTTTTGGGGCTCCAAAATCACTGCAGATGGTGATTGCAGCCATGAAATTAAAAGACACTTACCCCTTGGAAGGAAAGTTATGACCAACCTAGATAGTGTATTCAAAAGCAGAGACATTACTTTTCCAATAAAGGCCGTCTAGTCAAGGCTATGATTTTTCCAGTGGTCATGTGTGGATGTGAGAGTTGGACTGTGAAGAAAGTTGAGCGCCGAAGAATTGATGCTTTTGAACTGTGGTGTTGGAGAAGACTCTTGAGAGTCCCTTGGACTGCAAGAAGATCCAACTAGTCCATTCTAAAGGAGATCAGTCCTGGGCGTTCTTTGGAAGGACTGATGCTAAAGCTGAAACTCCAGTACTTTGGCCACCTCATGCGAAGAGTTGACTCATTGGAAAAGACTCTGATGCTGGGATGGATTGGGGGCAGGAGGAGAATGGAATGACAGAGGATGAGATGGCTCTATGGCATCACCGACTCAATGGACATGAGTTTGAGTGAACTCCGGGAGTTGGTGATGGACAGGGAGGCCTGGCATGCTGTGATTCATGGGGTCGCAAAGAGTCGGACACGACTGAGCGACTGAACTGAACTGAATTATATATACTTTTACCAGACCCACTTTCACAACATACATCTTAAATGAACAAGATTAGAACTAAAAATAGAAAGTTCTTATCAGAACCACTCCCACAACATATGTTTTAAGATAATAAGATTATTCAGAAAACCTTCTTGTTAAGGAGAAACATGTCCTCAAGCAAGATACATTGTTATATTGACTAAGACAAAGCATGTAGAAAAAAAAACTGTTTGTACTTTTCTTCTTGAGAGCCCCAGACCCCTTTTTCCTTCTCAAGGGCACTGGACCCCTTTCTCCTCCTCAGGGACCCTGGACTTCTTATCAACCTACCTAGGAAATGACTCTCTCAGAAAGATGAGAGTAATTTTATTCCAGAATGATGAATCAGGCAGATAAAACTTTTTTGTATGTGAGTAGAAAATAAAACTAAATATGAAAAATAGGTGAAATTGGTAGAAGTCAGCCCTAATTGGACTGACAATTACCAAGGAGAAAATCCTTTAAAAGAAGATACAGGGTGATATTTAAGAGTGTTATTTTATGATAATACTGAAAAGGGGGAAAAAGGAAAATAATCAGGGCAGAATAAAGATTAGAAAGGGATCACACAGAAAAATACAAAGTCAGAACAAATTGTTCTTAGATATTGATGTCCTCTGAGATGGGCCTGTACCACCAAATGCTCGTTTATCTATGGCGAAGGAAAAAAGCAATTTTTACCAGCCTTGCCCAGCAAAACTTAATATCAAAATACACCACTTCATATAACACACAAAAACAGCATATATTTTAGAAAAGCATATTGGATGTGTGCTCACCTGTATGTGTGCTCAACTTCAGGTTTGTACATGGCTGCTTCAATGACCAAAAAAAGAAAAGAAAAAACCTCTCATATTACCTTGAGATTCTATTTTCTGCCATTATGTTTAGTGTTCACAGCCAACAAAAATGCTGTTCAACAACTTGATTTATTTGAAATGAACTCTCAATGATTAATGTATCTGGAATAAACATAAAACTACATGGGCATACCTTAGTAAGTCAGAGGAACAGACACACATGTAAATTTTAAGAAGCTGAATCTAAGGATTCCTGTTTTTGAGCATATCTTTCTACTTACTACCCAGAACACTTGATATATTATCTTAAGCCAGATAAACAGACATTTTGTACTCGTTCCAGATTCATTATTGTGAGTTACATATAGTTTTTTACTAAAATTGATGGTTGCATGATTCTGATGTGCTCTTCTGATGGTTCATTTTAAAAACACATAAACAAATACGCAGAATATATAGTAGGACAGTCAAAGCCTGGGTGTTGAGCAGCATATCTCAATTTGGATGAAGGACCAGGATCAAGTCTTGCCTTGTAATTTTCTAAGATAAGAAAATCATACAGAATCAGAAAAAAATGGTATTGGTTCTGAGGTGTGTAGAGGAGAAGTCAAAGAAGCAGATGATATTTTAAAAGAAGACATATGCTTTTCCTTCTGAAGTGTAGAGATCAACAAACCCCTCTTCAATGATATTTTCATCTTTAAACTGTGTATATTATCAGAGAGGTGAGAAACTGTCTGTGGAAAGGCGTTCAGGTATAGCAGTTTGTTTGTAAATGGTGGACTATCAAGTAGCACCAACTTTGTTGAAGCTCTAAACTGTTTTTGTTTTTCTTCTTTCACCTGGGAATATATGGATATCTGATTATAAAATTGTGTGCTCCATGTACATATGCATTCTATGTGCTGAATTTCCAATTCATATCCCATAGTAATTATAGTTTATATGCATATATAGGTGATTCATTACTCATCCACTTTAACAAGATCTCTTATAGTTTTGTGATTATATCTTCTTTACACTAGTATTAAATACTTCCGATGCAAATAATATTAAAAATATAATATTAATTGATTAGGTCCTTTCACTCATCTTTGTATCACCACATGTAGTCTCATAATCGAGCATATTCCTATCTATTCAATCTTATATTTTTTAGGGAAAAAGAATGAATGAGATGCAATTTGGGTTGCATGCAAGTCCTATAAGATTTGCATAATTTAGAATAAGTAGAAAGATCGTATATGTTTGGAGCATTCAACTCAGCGTTGATTATGCACTTATTTCTCTGATATATTTCCACATTAAGCAGTGATTTTCTTTAAAAAAAAATTTTTTTTACTCCAAAACCTAAGAGATCCAACACTTCTTCTATCAAAAGAGAAATGGGCATTGAGAAAGTCCCAAGTCATTCTGACAGATCCTTCTCCAATTGAAAAGTACTAAATTAATATGTATGTACATTTAAAAACATTTCCTTTGTTGTCAGTACATTTTCTTGAAATAAAACTAGAGTGACATCAATTCACAGTGTAATTGAATACTAAAACACCAGTATTTGAATAAACTGTGTATCTAGGAGAAGATTTTTAAATTGCTTTTCATAATTATTTTAAATATATTCACTGTTGGGTAGAAGAAATGGCTGCTTTAAAGGATGCTGCTGCTGCTTAGTCGTTTCAGTTGTGTCCGACTCTGTGTGACCCCATAGACGGCAGCCCCCTAGACTCCCCCGTCCCTGGGATTCTCCAGGCAAGAACACTGGAGTGGGTTGCCATTTCCTCTCCAGTGCATGAAAGTGAAAAGTGAAAGTGAAGTCGCTCAGTCGTGTACAACTCTTAGCAATCCCATGGACTCCAGCCTACCAGGCTTCTCCATCCATGGGATTTTCCAGACAAGAGTACTGGAGTGGGTTGCCATTGCCTTCTCTGGCTTTAAAGGATAGTTTTTTTTTTTTTTTGTAAATCATAAAAAGTGGCTATTTAATCATAAGAAATGTAAATCCTACAAAAAGTTAATTATGATAACAATTGGCTAGAGTTACCCATTGAACTCCATGGGCTTTAACGGATCAACATATAGGTGGATTCTTTTTAATGGTAATGCCACTGTGCTATACATTAGCAGTTGGTTGAATCCACAGATGCAGGAGGGCAACTCCTTCCACATATTTGGATTTTTGACTGCATGAAAGATTGGTGCCCCCTATGCCCCACTTGTTCAAGGGCTAAGTAAGTAAGTAAAGTCACTCAGTCGTGTCTGACTCTTTGTGACCCCATGGACTGCAGCCCACCAGGCTCCTCAGTCCATGAGATTCTCCAAGCAAGAATACTGGAGTGGGTTGCCATTTCCTTCTCCAGGGGATCTTCCCTACCCAGGGATCAAACCCGGGTCTCCCGCATTGGAGGCAGATGCTTTAACCTCTGAGCCACCAGGGAAGTCAAGGCTATTCAAGGGCTAACTCTGGTATAATTTTTGTAAATTAAAATAATTTAAAAATCTAAAATTATTTTTATTTTGTTAGGAATATTCAGTATATTTTTGGTTTTGTTTGGCCACAGTGACTCCATATTCCCCTCTCACGACATTTTCTCCAGTGTGAAGGTAGATCTATATCCTGTCCTCACCTTCTCACTCATGCTACCGTAGGGGTAAGTTGACTGTCTTAATTGGTGAATGTGGAAAAAGTATTTGGGAGTGCATGGCCAGAGAAATCTGTTTGTATAAATCTATCATTTTGGGGTGCAGATTTAGTAAGCATAATTGCTGGCATACATAAGTCGGGTTCTGCATTATCAACTTTAAAATATTTCTACATACACCTGCCTTTTTGTTCACCTTGTTTTCTTTTTATAGGTAGTTTAGAATTGAAGCAGAAAAGAGAATAATTACAGGACTCCTCAGTTCTGACAACTTTTTTCTTTTGCCAACACTTAGAAATTTATTTTTATTGTGTTACAAATACAAAATATGGGAATCTACCCTTTTAATTAATTTTGAAATGTACAATTGTGCATGGTCAGACATGTCCAACTCTCTGAGACCCTATGGACTGTTGCCCGCGAGGTCCTTTTGCCATGGTTATTTTCCAGGCAAGACCACTAGAGTGGGTTTCCATTTCCTATTCCAGTCGAACTTCCTGACCCAGGGATGGAACCAGTGTCTCCTGTGGCCCCTGCATTGGGAGGCTAATTCTTTACTACTGAGCCACTTGGGAAGCTAAATGTATGAGACAATGTTGTTAATTATAGTTACCATGTTGCTGAACAGATCTCTGAAACTTATTCATTTTATACAATTGAAACTTTATACCCAATGAGCAGCAATTTCCTGTTTCCCATCCTCCCAGTCCCCAACATCCACCATTCTATTTTCTGTTTCTGTGGTGTTTGCCTGTTTTAGATATCTTATACAAGTGAACTCATGCAGTACTCAGCTTTCTGCAACTGGCTTATTTCACTTAGCATAATGTCCTCTAGGTTCATCCATGCTGTCCCACATTGCAGAATTTCCTTCTTTTCTAAGTCTGAATAATGCATATTTTATTATATACACACACACAATTTATTTATCCATTGGTGGGCACTTCAGTTGTTTCTGAATTTTTACTATTGAGAATAATGTGATGAACATAGGAGTATGTATATCTCTTTGAGGTCTGGATTTCATTTCTTTTGGATATATACCAAGAAGTGGGATTTCTAAACCTATAGTAATCCTATTTTTAATTTTTTTAGGAACTGCCATACTATGTTCATAACAGCTGCATTATTTAACATTCTTAGCAACAGTGTGCGAAAGTTTTAATTTCTCCACAAATCCTTGTACTTTTCTTTTTTCTTTCTTTTTTCTTTTTTTTTTTGATAAGCCTTTTGACCATTTATGCACCTTCTTTTAAGGAATATTGCTTTAATTCCATACTTTCAATTTATCCTCCCCACTTCCCCTTTGTTAACCATATGTTTGTTGTATATGTCTGTGAGTCTGTTTCCATTTTGTACATGGAGTCATTTTGTATTAGTTTTAGATTCCACAGATAAGTGATCTCATATATTATTTGGCTTTTTCTGTCTGACTTACTTTTCTAAGTTGAATATATTCTTAGGTCCATCTATGTATTGCAAGTGGCAATATTTCATTCTTTTTTTATAACTGAGTGATATTCATTTTATATATATATATCATATTTTCTTAAGCCAAGTATCCATTGATGGACACTTGAGTTGTTTCCATGTCTTGGCTTTTTTAAGTAGTGCTGCTGTGAACATTGGGATTTACATATCTTTTCAAATTGGAGTTTTTGTTTTTCCAGATATATACCCAGGAGTGGGACTGCTAGATCATATGGCAGCTCTATTTTTAGTGTTTCAAGAGAACTCACTGCTCTTTTCCATAATGGTTGCAACGGTTTACGTTCTCACCACCACGTAGAAGTTTTTGTTCCTTTTCTCCACACCTTCTCTAGCATTTATCATTTGTAGACTTTTTGATGACAGAAATTCTGACCAGAGTAACATGTTACCGCTTTGTGGTTTTGATTTGCATTTCTCCAACAGCATTGTGGGCCATGTTTTAATACACCTGTTGGCTATCTGTATATCTTCTTTGGAAAAATGTCTATTTAGATCTTTTGTCCATTTTTTGGATTGAGTTGTTTTTTCAATATTGAGTTGTATGAACTATTTGTATATTTTGCTAAAATTTACTAAGGATTATTACATTTATGTTCATCAGATATTTGGACATTTAGTTTTCTTTGTAGCATCTTTGGTATCAGGATAATATTAGCTTCATAAAATGAGTTAGGAAGTGTTCCCTTCTTTTCAATTTTGGGGGAGATTTTTATAATGGCATTGATTCTTAATATGTTTGATACAGTTCAACAGTGAAACCATTTGATCATAGGCTTACTTGTTGGAAGGTAAGATTTATTAAAAAAAAAAAAAGCAGAAGGAAGCTTTCATTCCAATATTTTTATCAGAACACTTAAACCCCAATATTTTAGCAAAATGATGAAATTTATGTAGTTTTTCACAGTTTCATCAAACTTCTATAAAATTTCCCTCTTTCATGTCAATGGGAAAAATATTTCATCTAACTATCTGAATGTTAATCACTAGATTGATGTATTTAAACCTGAAAGTGAAAGTCCCTCAGTTACATCTGATGCTTTATGACCCCCACGGACTATATAGTCCGTGGAATTCTCCAGGCCAAAATACTGGAGTGAGTAGACTTTCCCTTCTCCAGGGGATCTTCCCAACCCAGAGATCGAACCCAGATCTCCCACATTCCAGGTGAATTCTTCACCAGCTGAGCCAGCACCACTGCGTAGTTAAACCTAGTTTACCTTTACTTACTTCCTGGTTTACACATCACCTAGCCACTATCCTTTTATTATAAAGAGCAGTTACATGATGACAGATATTCTCATTGTATTATTATCTGACACAGCAAAGTCTTCCAAAGTGTATTCAACAAATGCTTACTGGAGTGAGTAGACTTTCCCTTCTCCAGGGGATCTTCCCAACCCAGAGATCGAACCCAGATCTCCCACATTCCAGGTGAATTCTTCACCAGCTGAGCCAGCACCACTGCGTAGTTAAACCTAGTTTACCTTTACTTACTTCCTGGTTTACACATCACCTAGCCACTATCCTTTTATTATAAAGAGCAGTTACATGATGACAGATATTCTCATTGTATTATTATCTGACACAGCAAAGTCTTCCAAAGTGTATTCAACAAATGCTGAGAGAACGTCTTCTATTTACAGGTGCATGGTAAGTTTCTGTACATATCTACTGAATTAATTGTAAACTATACACATTTTTAAACTATTGGTTTTTATGCACACTTACATATAAAAACAATCCACTTTGCCAGGAGCCAGCACAGGAGATCCAACCCATGATAAGGTCATGCGAAGGAGAGCCTAACAGGCAAGGCGGATCAAGACTCGAGGGACTCCCTGGACCTGTTCGAGCATCTACCCCAAACCAAAATCTGTCTGTCTACTGTATACTATATTATGCCTTTCACCAACTCTTCTGACATTAACAGGGGGCTATCCCTGACCACCTTTCTCTGGAGCAAATCAACTTATGGCTCTAGTTGATAACTCTCTTGGGCATGAAAGGAGCATTTCAATTCAAACCCCTCTGTTAGCATTCTAGTTTGCTTGTCAGGTTTATCCAGACTCTTGCAACTACGCATATGATTATTCACAACATCCCAACCATGACATGGGAAGCCTAAACATTCTAAAAATATAGAGCCCTTCAAGGGGTAAAAAGTTTTATGAAAATAATACTGATGAAGGGTTTCATTGTTGCCAGTGCTTGTTGCCAAGTTCCCATATCCCTTATCCATTGTGTGCCTGGGAGTGCATTAGTTAATATAGTTGGAATGTAAGAAAAACAAGTCCAGGTTTGATGCAGGATGCAGGATGCTTGGGACTGATGCACGGGGATAATCCAGAGAGAGGGTGTGGGATGGGAGGGCGGAGGTGGGGGTCGGGATTGGGAGTTCATGTACACTCGTGGTTGATTCATGTCGATGTGTAGCAAAACAAATACAGTATTGTAAAGCAAAACAAACTAAAAAAATAAAAATTAAAAAAAAAAACAAGTAGTAGCCTTGGTATTAACCACATCAGACCTTTGAGCTAATAAATTCTTTTTTGTAACCCACTGCACCTTTGCACGTTTGCTCCATGAGAATGTAACTCTGTTTAGTACTTTCTGAGGCTGACACAGATTAGAGGTATAAAGAAAAAACACTTCAAGGGAAAACAAGTTTTCTGTTTGATCAACCTCTATCAAAAAAGGGTCATAAAATGTCAACAGGCCTCCAAGGCCAGAAGATAATGTATACAACATAAGACCCTTGTTTATGAGAAAGGTATACAGAAAAAAATCCTGGTTTCGATAAGGGCAAAATGCTGGAATGTTTGAGCTGAATCTGCATGACTTTGCATCTTTCATTTTCCTCTATGTACCAGTCAGGGTATAAAAGCTCTTTTTGAAAATAAAGTTACGGGCCTTGTTCACTGAAGCTTGATCTCCCCATGTCATTCTTTCATTTGCCAACGCTGTTCAACCTGAGGGTATCCCTGGACTCTGCTGAGGCTGGACCGCAGCACCACTTCATAAATAGTTTGAAAAATCTGAAATTAAAGACAATAGAAGCTACTATAGAAGGTTTTTTTTTTTTTTTTTAGTTTTCAGTTTTATCCTAAAAAATTATTAAATACTGTGTTATCTTTCAACTTGATGTTTGTATATTACTGAATTTGAGTTGGGGTGATGTTTAGTTAGGCTAAAGTCTACTTCACTAAACATTTCCAAAAATCTGAAGAATATAATAAGGTTCACAGCACTGTTATCCATAATTAGCTATATTTTTTTGTTAATTTATGTCAACTGTTCAAATTTATTGCTTGCCACTTGAAGATTAATAGCTCAACAAGTGGAACTCTATACTTTGAACTTTTTGGAAATATACTACATTATTTTGTATGTAGTGTGATTAAGTATTTATTTGGATAAATATAAATCTTTCATAATAATAATTTAATCCTATAATAGACACTATTATAATCCCCATTTTAGGCAAGAGAAATGGAGGTACATAAGAGATGGACACATTTCTACAAGATGTGTCTCTGGAGTCCGTGATCTTCAGTTAGTCAGTTCAGTCATGTCCGACTCTTGCGGCCCCGTGGACTGCAGCACATCAGGCTTCCTTGTCCATCACCAAGTTTCAGAGTTTGCTGTGATCTTAACAAATTCAAATACTGCCTCTCTGAAAAGCTTTTTGTAAATAAATGATTATGATCATGGGTGAATGATGGTTCCCAATTTTTTGTCCCCTTTGCCATTGCTGAGAAATGGAGGTACATAAGAGATGGACACATTTCTACAAGATGTGTCTCTGGAGTCCGTGATCTTCAGTTAGTCAGTTCAGTCATGTCCGACTCTTGCGGCCCCGTGGACTGCAGCACATCAGGCTTCCTTTTCCATCACCAAGTTTCAGAGTTTGCTGTGATCTTAACAAATTCAAATACTGCCTCTCTGAAAAGCTTTTTGTAAATAAATGATTATGATCATGGGTGAATGATGGTTCCCAATTTTTTGTCCCCTTTGCCATTGCCTAATTGATAATGAGGGAGAATTTATTCCTGGATAATGAAAGTTATTTTGATATTTCATCACTCATGTTATTCAGATTGTGTTTGTTCATGTGCTTTTTACTATCTCACTCACTAAACACCTCCTATGTGTTAGGTTCTATGCTGTGCATTGAACAAAGCCAAAAGTTTTCCTGTGTTTGATTAGCTGAAGGGTGAGGAAAAGCTAGGATACATAAAGAGAATCAGCTATCTATTTATTATTAAAGGCTTATTGTTGTTCAGTTGCTCAGTCGTGCCTGACTCTTTATGACCTCTAGACAGCAGCATGCCAGGCTTCCCTGTCCAGGAGCTTGCTCAAGTTCATGTCCATGTCCATCATATCTGTGATGCCATGCTACCATCTTGTCCCTTGTCATCCCTTTCTCCTCTTGTCTTCAGTCTTTACCAGCATCAGGGTATTTTCCTACCAGTTGGCTCTTCACATCTGAAGGCCAAAAGTGTTGGAGCTTCAGCGTCGATCCTTACAATGAATATTCAGGATTGATTTCCTTTAGAATTGACTGGTTTGGTCTCCTTGCTGTCCAAGGGACTCTCAAGAGTGTTTTCCAACACCACAGTTCAAAAATATCAATACTTTGGCACTCTGCCTTCTTTATGGTCCAACTCTCACATCCATACATGACTACTGGAAGAACCATAACTTTGACCGTACAGACCTTTGTTTGCAAAGTAATGTCTCTGCTTTTTAATATACTATCTAGGTTTGTCATGGCCTTTCTTCCAAGGAGCAAGCGTCTTTTAATTTCATGGCTTCATTTACCATTCACAGTGATTTTGGAGCCCAAGAAAATAAAGTCTGTCACTATTTCCATTGTTTCCCCATCTAAAGGCCAAACAAAGTTAAAACCACAATGTCATATGTGAAGTCTCACTGCTTATGGTACAGGAATAGCAAAATTTGTGAAATGTTATCTCCTGTGGAGACCTTCATTCTGAATCTCTATCAATCATGAAACATATTTACAAAGCACCTCACTGCCAGTCATTGTACCAGATGTGCAAATAAAACAGCACAGCAAATGACAAACATATCTCTTACCTCCAAAGAGTCTAACCACCCCCAGCCATCTCCATCACCTGTTGACCATTCATTCTCCATTTGCTAGTGCTCTCTCTGTCATTCTTTAGTTACTATTTCTGATTGCTTGCAACACAAACTCAGATGCCACACAAACGTACTCACACACATTCAGAGATTATGAATCACTGAATCACTCATCAGATAATGCAACTAATTGGAACATGCTACCAGGAAATGTCTAATAGGAGATTTTGGATACTCTCCTTCTTTCTGGGTATCATGCTTTTTAGCTAAAGGGATATACTTTCACATAAAGATGATTGGACCAGGAACCAAAAAAAAAAAAAACTTATTTAAGCCAGATTTAGTATTTTAGTGACTGTTGCAGTTAGGATTAAATGATATTGTGTACATAATGTTCCTTGGAAGATAATAGACATTCAACAGATTAATTCTTTGCTTAAATGAGAAAATGTATGAAAGTATTTTTAAACCATAAAGCAATATGTATTTTCTCCCTTTCTCTCTCTCCCCCCTATCTATCTCAATCAATTGATCAGATTATTATGTTTAATATTCAGCTTATTTTATTGCCTGTCTAAAGTGACTGTGGTAGTGGAAAACGATCTTTTATGTTGAATCATTCACATCACATTGGTTGTGGGACAGTTGTTTTGGTAGCAATAACTTCGTTGTATCCTAAAATTATATTTAAAATATGAAATTAGGCTTACTTATGTGGAAGATCAGTAGTATTTTTCATACCCGTGTATCTTTATTTCCATGCTTTCTGGTTCAGAATTACTTTTGCTTTGTAGAACTTTTTTTTTTTTTTAAATCACACTTTGATCAAGGGAAACCTCTCTAACAAAGCATTAAATTTTGAAATCTAAGTATGAATTATCTCTGCAGTCAGGAGGGCATGGAGTTGGAGTCTGATGATGTAGGATGAAAAATGATCTATGGATCCTCTCCAGTTTCTGGTGTTTGATTCTCTGATACCGAGTTGCTTTGTTAAAGAGACAGCTTCTCTATCAGGATATTTATGATGATAGCATGGGGATGGTGTGCATGCAGATACTTCATTCCCTTTCTTTATTAATTTCTGACTTTTTTATTATCATGCTTTTTCTTTTTTGCTATAAATAGTTAATTATTACCTTGATAGCACTGAGTAAAAACTTCTAGTTTTTTACTTCTACTAACTATTGTTTGACTAGCAGTTACAGAGATTTATTTTTGCTAAACCCCTACCATGCTAGACAGCCATAAACCAAGTGACACAGTGCATTAAAGGAAAATTCTGCTTTTGTGGCAATTCAACCCAAGGGATTGTGTATGATTCCAAGTTCATTACAAAAAAAAAAAAAAAAACTATTTATTAAAGGCCTGTAGATTTTGTCAAAGAGGTGTAGTTACCATCATTTAAACAAAGAGTTCCACTAATCAAATCCTAGAAAAATATATTGCTTTAATTAAGCTGTCACTGTTGACCAGTATTATTACTATTGATTTGTTAAAATAAAGTTCAATAAAAGGTCTCAATAAATTTAGTAGCAGTCCTGTTGATTGTGGAGTATTGAATAAGAGAATAAATTATTCAAATTTTAGTAACCAACTTACAAATAAGTTCAAGATAATGCATAAGGATGAGTGTGCAATCTTCTTTATTGAATGTGTGATATGTTTATATCTTTTTTTTCCTTTAATTAATTTTTATTTTTTAGTTTGTTTTGCTTTACAATACTGTATTCATTTTGCTACACATCGACATGAATCAGCCACGAGTGTACATGAACTCCTAATCCCGACCCTCACCTCCCCCCTCCCGCCCCACACCCTCTCTCTGGATTATCCCCGTGCATCAGTCCCAAGCATCCTGCATCAAACTTGGACTGGCGATTCGTTTCACTTATGATATCACACATGTTACACTGCCATTCTGCCAACCCATCCCACCCTCTCCCTCTCCCACAGAGTCCAAAAGGCCGTTCTATACATCTGTGTCTCTTTTGCTGTCTTGCTTACAGGTTTATCATTACCATCTTTCTAAATTCCATATATATGTGTAAGT
>SJXQ01000351.1:74186-174334 GCA_006408695.1 Aepyceros melampus | reverse complement strand
CCTCTCCTACAGAGTCCAAAAGGCCGTTCTATACAACTGTGTCTCTTTTGCTGTCTTGCGTACAGGTTTATCATTACCATCATTCTAAATTCCATATATATGTGTAAGTATACTGTATTGATGTTTTTCTTTCTGGCTTACTTCACTCTGTATAATCGGCTCCAGCGTCATCCACCTCATTAGAACTGATTCATATGTATTCTTTTTAATAGCCGAGTAATACTCCATTGTGTATATGTACCACAGCTTTCTTATCCATTCATCTGCTGATGGACATCTAGGTTGTTTCCATGTCCTGGCTATTATAAACAGTGCCACAATGAACATTGGGGTACACGTGTCTCTTTCAATTCTGGTTTCCTCAGTGTGTATGCCCAGCAGTGGGATCGCTGGATCATAAGGCAGTCTATTTGCAATTTTTTAAGGAATCTCCACACTGTTCTCCATAGTGGCTGTACTAATTTGCATTCCCACTGCTCCTGTGACTTCACAGATGACTGTCTCCTCTCTGATTACCATCTCCTTGTGCCCCAACAGGACTCTGACTTGGAGGGAGCTGGTGGGAGATGAGTAACTTTCCTTGACTAGTGGCCAGCAGAGCCCAGGAGACAGAGAACCATGCTGGATTAAGTCCCTGGTGGCACTGGTGGCCGTTCCAGGGGAACCCACCAGAGACATTGCCCCTCACTGCTCTCTGCAGCCACTGCTCACTGGTGATGGAGCCCACCACCCATTTTCTCATCCCCAAGGGTGAAGTCACACCTCCTTAAAGCCTGATTCAGACAAAGAGCGGGAGGGAAAACTCTGAAACCCTGCTGCTGCCACCACGAGCTTTAACATCATCTTCCTACTTGTGACCTAGAATTGAGGGTGTTGGCTCCAGGCAGAGTTAACATACAGAGGAATCAAGAACCAAGAAGGGGATGGATATGCATCCTGGAGCTCCCCAGAGGGGGGCATGAAGTTCCCTCAGTGAGGGTGTGTCCACAGATCCTCTTTCCCAGTCCTCTCCTTGGGGAGCCACTTTCAAGGTGATCACGTCCTCCCCCACTGCCCTATGACAAGTGACTCAGAAGTGAGGCCAGGACAGTCCATGGGGAGGGGGACAGCAGAGGAAGTCCCGACAGCCAGACAGGGCAGGGAGAGGAGGTCCCCCAGGGTCCCTGGAGCTTCTCCTGCCTTCTCCCTTGGTCTGAGCCTCCTCCTGCTCCCAGACCCTGGGGCATCAACACAGAGACCTTTCTTCCAACTCTTTCCCTGCCACCTACCCAGCTGCTCTGAGAGGGTCAGAGGATCCTGAACCCCCATCTGGTCTTTTTTGCCTCCCACCTGTGTGACCTGGAGCACAGTTATCTGACCTCACCTATAAAGTGGGAATAATATATCCCTTTATTGTTATGAGGATGAAATGTAATGTGTATTCATGGCTGGGCCAGTGCCTGCCACACAGTAGGTTCTGCTTAGGTGTGGTACTGTCCCCTCTACTTGGAATATGTTAGTTCCAGCTGGAAATTTCTCCCCTCCCCCAGAAACACCCCTTCCCCTAGCTGTGTTAAGGCACCTGTACAGTGCTCCTGTATATAAGCACCTGCTTACCAAGCGATTACCTCACGCAGGTCCTTTTGATCTCAAATATCCCTGCAGATCCCCAGGTGCTCAGTTATTACCGCTGCCCACCCCCTCCCCAATCAATCAATGCACAGATTTAGTGTTCTGGCTTCCCTCCAAGTGAGCCCTAGATTCCTTTCTCCCTCAGTGACCCAGGAAAAAGAGGAAAACTAAGAACATTTCATGTTGCAGGAAAGAGAGAAGGAGAGAGAAAGATCTGGTGTCTCTTATGATAAGGACACCAATATTACTGGATTAGGGCCCCATACTTATGACCTCATTTTACCATAATTACCTCCTTAAAAGCCCTATCTTCAAATACAGTCACCAGAGGTTTAAAGCTTCAGCATATAAATTGAGGGGTTGAGGGGAAACAGTTCCATCTGTAACCCCAGGTGATTCCACCAAGAGTATCCCAGGTCATCGCTGCTCAGAAAGAGGAACTTTAATCACTTGAACCTCAGTATCATTTACCTTCCACCATAATTTCTCCAATTTTCTTTTTTTCTGTCTAGCGCTCAGAATATTTTTGCTCAACAGAGTGAGGGAAAAACTGCAACAACTGCTTGCTCAAGACAGAGCCTGGGAGAGTTTTGTGGCTGAGGTCAATTTGTCCAGGTAAACTGCACAGGTGCCCCAGGAAGGTCACCCAGATCCTCAGGCCCCAGGCTGGTTTCCTCCTGGCAGGCACACCTCCTCCTGGCAGGATGCTATGGTGTGGTGGGGTTGAGAATGTTCCTTCTCAAGAATCCAAGAAGAATGTTTCCTCCATGTCACTCACTGCCAGTGAATGGCCTCAGACAAAGAAGAGATGAACCCTGTAAGGAAGGAGCAGGTTATGGTCCTTGGACAAGTTACTGATCTTCTTGCTGTTACTTTTTTCATCTGTTCATTTTACCGAGAGGACACTGAGATCATGCATGCAAAGTGCTTTGCATGATGGCTGACACAGAGTATGTCCTCAATTCATGTTAACTTTTAAAATAACCTTGTTGGGAAGAATCATGGGCCAATGGCCTTCTTCCAGGAGATGAGAATCAAGTAGAACTTCCTTTGTGAAAAGTCAGGAAATCCTGACATCAACATCATTTTGCATTCCCAGGGATTCTGACTTTGATTAGAAACTATCTCAACCCTGCAGGATCCTGCTGGCCGATAAGACAGAGAGGCTGGAGAGGAACTGGATGGAGCTGGTGGGGTCCTGGCTCTAGTCCTACCCAGATCTGGGGCTCTGAGCTTATCTTGGAGTCTCAGATCTGTCCTGTGTTCAATGGGAATAGCAGTTCAATCTGATGGACTACGATGATGGCCTCAGAGTGAACTGCAGGGTCAGATATGGAGAACCAAGTACAATCATAAGGACCAGGGAGGCCTGGACCAGGGTCAGACCCAGGGTCAGGGTAGAGCAGAGAGTCCAGGCTGGAGGACTGGTAGGCAGGCTTGGGCAGCAGGGCCGGGACTAGAGTGAGGAGAGTGGGCCCCGAGGACACAGAACTGAAGGGACTGTGACCCTAGCAGAGGTCCCCTGAGTTGGAGGGGGGACATTTCTTTCCTCCCTGATGGGATCCCCTCAAGCTGGGCTAGAGGGCCCTGGGTAGAGGGTCCTGTGGTGGTCGTGTCCTCCACACCCTGCCTGAGACCTGGGTTCTCCCTCCATCTGGGACCCTCTTCTAATCTACGTGGAGTCCCCCTGACAGTGGGAAGGCCGTGTGGCTCAGGGAGCCCTCCAGGGTCACAGTGAGTGGCTGTGATTGTGTGTCATTTGAGGGATTCTGAGAAGCCTCCCGCATCCCCAGCAAGAGGAAAACACTTCCTCCACCAGCTGTGCAAAGGCCGATCTCTTCAGGCTGAGCCATTCAGATGATGTTTCCTCAAGTCTCTTGAATCTGTAGAGGATCCATAAAGTTGCACATGGCTTTGGGGTGCAGTCAGGTGAAGCTGTCACAGGTAAAGTGTGAGTTAGGCTGGTGACACCTGTGAGGTCAGGGGTGCTGAGCACTGAAAGTTGTCAGAATTCCACTTACAGTTAATGCAGAGCAGGATTTAGGTTCCCATCAGCCACAGGACAGAGTCTGGACGGGTTACACACGCGAAGCTTCCATTGTTCTCAGGACGAGTCACAGGTAAGGTGGCAGGCTGGTGACCCCTGAGAGGTCAGGGAGCTGGGTGATGGGTCAGGAGTCAGTAAGGTAGGCTGGAGAGCCATGGGGAACCAGGACTTAGAGCACATCTCTGGCTTCCCTGCCATTTGGGGCAGTGGGTGGACCCAGTGACCTTCTGTGAAAGCCAAGGTTTTCAGGCTTGGGGGAGAGCAGATGCCAGGCAAAATGATCATTAAGGGTTCTTCTAGCTCTAAGTTTTGATTAAAAAAAAAAAATTCTACATACACTGAAGTAGCCAGTCTGCAAAATCAGAGGGCACTGTCCCCCAGACTGTCCTTACATTTGACACCAACGATCAATTTCTGGGGTCCAAAAAGCCACCCTCAGGTTTGAGTTTTCCCTAGAAGGATGCTCAGAGATCACTGAAAGCTTCATGATTCCAGTTTATAACAGGACAGGATTCAGGTTCCCATCAGCCACAGGGCAGTCTGGGTGGGTTTCACACATGAAGCTTCCATTGTCCTCAGGATGAGTTACTGTCCTAGCAGTGTGTGGCAGGACACACAGAGCATTGCCCACCAGGGATGCTCACCCTGTTTAAAAACAAATTACCATGACCTGTCATCTCCAGCCCCTCCCCGAGGTCAGACAGGCGCCCTAGAGTCCAGCTCCTCCACAGGTCCGAACTGATACCACGTGACACAAGGCCCCATTACATCACTTTGTCAGACTGTCCAGAGGCCAGAGGCCCAGGCAGATGAGGATACTCATATCAGCCAGACTTTCTAGGGGCTTAGGAACCACTTCCCAGTAGCCAAGGGCAAAGAACACGTTGACTCCTCACCACATGCTGAGGCCCTTGAATGAAGGTTTTCTGCTCTAATCCCACTTCTCTTAGTTTATCTGTGGAGTACCTACTCTACCAACTCTTTGTAAGTGTTGATGTTGACCTGCTTCTGAGACATCTTTTTCAAATGCCTCTCTGAAGTCAAGAGTATCCTAAGATCCTTTACTTATTTTTTCCATGATAGAATAAGTACATGGAGCATCAACAATGTCCAAACATGGGTTCAATGTTGAAAAATTTTTTTAATTTGCAAAATTATTTCCCTTTAATTTATACAATAAATCTTCCACTTAATTCATAATCTCTGTGTTTTATGCAAGGTAGATCTTGTTGAGCTATTTTACAGACAAGCAAATTGTCTTTCTTCATCCTTTGATGTTCATTGTTGCAGGGAAGAGGCAATTGTACTACATGAATATCTGGACCAACCAGACAAGAAGAGGTTTCTAGAAGAGTTTCCTCAGATTAAATGAGAGCTGGAGAAGAGCATAAACAAGTTGCGTGAATGCACAGACAATGCTGACAAGGTACTCAGGGACTGCACCATCTCCAATGTGGTAGCCTCATCCACCAGCATTGCATCTGGCTTCCTGACCATCCTTGGCCTGGTTCTGGTACCCTTTGCAGTGGGCATCAGGCTGGGACTCTCAGCCACTGGATTAGGGCTGGGAGCAGCAGCTGCTATGACAGGCATGTCCACCAGCATCATGGAACTCGTAAACACATCATCAGTAGGAGCCCAACTTGATTTCCGCAGCATAGTTCAGAAGATTTCTAGTGGAAAAAGTCTCTACAAAGCGAAAGATTTTAGGAAGCATATCCGTGCCATCAAGATGGCCAAAACAACCCTCACCTAGTAGCTGGGGGAGTCTCTGGCCAAAGCACCCAGCTGGTGACAGCACCTTTTGGAGGCTCGGCTCTTGCAATGACCAGAGGAGCCTGTGTGTATGGTGGAGTCCTGCAGGTTTGTTCCTCCCATTTGACATATGGTCCTTGGTGAAAGATTCACAGGACTTGCAGGGTGGGGCAAAGACAGAGTCTGCTGAGAGACTGAGGGAATGGGCCCCGAAGCTGGAGATGAATCTGAAGGTGCTCACCCAGATCTCTGAGCGTCTGAAGTAGGCCCCAATTCGGGCGCCCCAGAGCACTGCAGGAACCAGGGACACGTGAGTGGCCAAGCCCCAGAGGCAACTTGCTAGAGGGTAAGATTGCAAAATAAAACTGATGGAGCTGAGTATTAGGAATTTGGTGTTTCTGTAGTGAGCACAGCAGGGGAGGGATGCATGCAGGTGGTAGATGGAGAGAGAGTAGGAAGGAGCCTGAACTGGGGGGTGCGGGTGTGGGGAGAAACCACTTATTTTGGACTAAAGAAGACACTGGGGGCAGAATAACAGGAGATACATGGGAATGAGCAATGTGAGACCAGGAATAGAGAAGGGTTGAAAATGGAAAAAGCCCAAGAGTTAGGACTGCTGGGGTCCAGAAAGAGCAGCAAGGGCTCCTCTATCGCCCTCCCCAGGGTCTGATGCCCCAACAGGAAGAGTTTCTTCCTTGGTGGTGCTCTCTAGCTCTCCTTCTCCAGCATCAACTCACCTTTGATCCAAGCAGGTTTATCTTAATTAGGCAGTGACTACTCTTTTTTGGTTTTTTATTAAAACAAAGTTGATTTACAATATTCTGTTAGTTTCAGGTATACAGCAAAGTGATTCAGTTATACATGTATTTTTGTATATATCTATATTCTTTTTAATTCTTTTCCATCACAGGTTAGAAATTTTGAATACTATCCCCTGTAGTATATAGTAGGTCCTTGTTGTTTATTTTATGTGTAGCAGTATGCATCAGTTAATCCCATACTAATTTATCCCTCCCCACTTTGGTAACAATAAGGTTGTTTTCTGTAAGTATTTCTGTTTTGTAAATAAGTTCATTTGAACTCTTTTTTTTTCCTTTTGGCCATGCTAAGCCATTTGTGAGCTCGTTTTCCCAACCAGGGATGAACCTGGACTACGGTTGTGAAAACACCGAATCCTAACCAAAAGACCACCAGGGAATTCACTTAGTATTTTTAACTTTCCACTAATAAGTGATTTCATGTATTTGTCTTTGTCTGACTCACTTCACTTAGTATCATCTGCTCTGAATCCGTACGTGTTGCTACAAAGGGCATTATTTCATTCTTTTTTATGGCTGAGTACTATTCCATTGTACATATGTACCACATAGCCTTTACCCATTCATCTGCTGATGGACATTTAGGTTACTATCATGTCTAAGCGATTGTCAATAGTGTTCTATGGACATTGCGGTGCATGTATCTTTTCAAATTTGAGCTTTCCCCTTTCCAGATATTTACCTTAAAGTGGGATTGCTGGATTATATGATAACTCTATTTTTAGTTTTTCAAGAAACCTCCATACTGTCCTCTATAGTGACTGTACCAATTTACATTCCCACCAACAGTGTAGGAGGGTTACCTTTTCTATACAGCTTCTCCAGCACTGATTATTTGTAGACATTTAGATAATGGTCCCTCTGATTGGTGTGAGCTGATACCTTACTGTAGTTTTGACTTGCACTTCCCTAATAACTAATGAGGGTGTGAGCATCTCTTCATGTGCCTGTTGGTCACCTGTGTGTCTTCTTTGAAGACACACATATGTGGGTCTTCAGGCAGTGACTCCTAAATAATGATGGTGGTAATGACAGAAGCGGCAGCAATGATGATGATGACAACACAGTAGATAAAACATTTGACAAGTTGCCAGGGGCTCTTTGGGTCCAGGGAGAAGCAATAGACCAGTGAAGTTCCCACGAAATTCCAAATGTTGCATGGGAACCGAGGTTGATCAGAAAAAAAGGAAGAAAAATGAAAGCAGTAGGCAGCAACAGGTCACGAACTTTGCAGGGGGTCAAGGAAGTCAACCAGCCTGGGGCCAACGGACACAGCCTCTTGGGGCATCCACTTCTTCCTCAGGTGGGGTTGGTGCTTGGTGAGATATCCAGGTCTGTCTGGCTCTCCCCACCTAGTGTTCTCTAGACTCTGGCTCAATAAATACGAGCTGATTCACTGAGGCTTCCTTGCATTGACTGAGGGGCTCAGCTGGGCTCCAGATGCCTGCCCTCCTTCCCTGTGAGCCTGTCTCCCAGCATCTCAGGGAGCACGTCCTCCATGCCTCCTGCCTGCCAGCCAGTCATTTCCCTCAGACCCTGGAGCCTCCAGGCCCCATGGGACTCTCGGGGAGCCCGTGTTGTCTGACTCGGGCTGAGCATGAAATGCTCCTCCTCTAGCCCCGGGGACCAGGATGGACACGGGGCACCCAAGGGTGATTGAGAGCAGAGGGCTTGTGTGCAGGTGTGAGAGAGAGTCAGCCATAAACAGAGGGGAGAGAGAGACAGCACACGCCTCACCCAGGCTGCCTTCCCGTTTCACCAGGACTCCTGCAGGAGCTTCCAGAATCACCTTCCTGTGTTTATCTTGGAGCACTGCCCTACCTCCACCCATCTATTCCCCACAGGGGACTAAAATGACCCTTAAGAATATCAACCTTAGCAGCACCCGCTTCCAGCTCTTCCCTGGCAGCCATGACTCTGAGCACAGATGCCCAAAGCCTCCACATGAAAAGGCCAGGGGATGCATAGCCGTTAGCTCGAGACAGTTAGGAGGAGACTGTTGGCAGACCAGGAGTGGGTGGTTGCAGAGCCCTCCCTCCAACAGCCAGCCTGGCAGCGGTGTCCTCACAGTGTAGAGTGTTATAAGAGGGGGATGGCCACCTTCTCCCCGGCCCTCCAGGCCTTCCAGCCTCAGGCCTGAAGGTGAGCTGAAGGATGGGGGACAGGCTGGGGATGGTGACCGGCAGAGCTCCAGAGCCCTCGCTTGGCCGCCCACCAGCCGGGCCCATCCTTGGGAAGACAGTGAACCTCTCATCCATCCCCACCTCTGAGACCTGAGGTGGTGGAGGTCTCCATGGGTCCCAGTCCACACAGGCCTCAGCAACTGGAGTAACGGGACACTGTCATTAAGTGACAGATTTAACCAGCTTCAGTCACTCCATTCAAGTTCCAAGAACTGGTCCAGCTGAGGTCAGCTGTCGACCCCAAGCAGGTGCCAGAAGTCAGGGTTAAGTGGCAAGGACATTGCACAGCGTCGCTTCAAGTCCATTCTATGGTGGGGGCTGTTCTAAGAAGGACAACAGTTGGGAGCTAGGGATTGACCTGGAGGGTATTTGCTGCAACACGTGTTCCTATGGCTCCTATACAATGATCTCTCCAGGTTAAATGAGAAGCCTGAGGGCTGGCTCGGTGCTGGGTGCCTGGCTCCCTCAGTGGTAGCAGCTGAGCAGGCTTGGGGACTAAAGGGCACCAGCGGCTGAGATCTGCCTTTTCAGCAGGGCTTGGGTACTGGCAAGAGGGCTTAGACTGAGTGCTGGAGGAAGGGTCCCTGGCAGGGTAAACAGCCCTCGCAGGGAAACTCTCCTCTTAGCTAGGACCTGAACCTCAGGGTGAAAGTTGAGCCTTGGGACCTTGCCCTTTCTTGTCAGAACAGAGAATTTGCTTTGCTGGAGGTTTATAGGAGCATCATGATCTGGTATCAAGAGCAAGGATCTGACACTGGGAAGTTTGCCACTGACCAGCCCTCCCCCCTCAGTTTTCTATAAAAGGGCTTTGTTGAGAGCTTCTGGGGAGTTTGGGGGTTTTAACACATGAGCCGCCTGTCTGCTTGCATGGCGCTGCAATAAAACTTTTTCTGCCCCAAACTCTGACATTCTTATATTGCTTGACTGCACTATGCGTCAGGCAAATGGACATATACTTTCAATAAAACATGTGGCCCAAACTATTCTGCTGGGACCTGGGGTCTGCTGAGGCCAGAGCTGGAGGCCAGGCTCACTCCACCTCCAGAAGCAGGACTGAGGGGCTGGGGCAAGTGGTCAGGGGAGGAGGGAAAGTCCATCCAAGGCATGCTCTGACCTGGTCACTCATCTGGGACTGCACCTGCCACGACCTTCTGAGGAGCCTTCATGGGATGCCTCAGGCGCCTCCTCTCAGGGAGGAGAGGGGAGCATCCGGGTGTGGCTCTCACCCCCGCGGGCCTGCTCCACAGGGCACCGACTCTCTGTTTCCAAATGTGGAGCTTGTGAGCACCTAACTGGCTCCCATGCCTGGAGCCCAGGGAAGGAAGCTAGAGACCCGGGACCTGAAAATGATCCCAGGATATCTCCTAAGTCCCTCCCCATGTGCAGAGCCTTCTCCCCACTTTTGTCCAAACCTCCCTCTGAAGACTTTCCTCGGTGCCTCTGACTCCCTCTCAGCCAGTGTTTCCCTGAGGCTTCAATCAGCCCTTCCATTCCCTCCTGGAGACATCAGCAGTCGTGGCCGTTACCTGCCTGATCTTCAGAAATATGAGTTCATTCCTTGTCAGTTCTTCATCAGTTCCTGGAGAATTCCCATCCTGCACAGACTTCTCCTGGGCAAGGGTTTCAGGCACTGAGTGATACAAACATTCAGTGTCCATCCCCACATCCTCTGAACCCTTAGAGCTGGATCCCACTGAGCTCTTTGGTGGTTGATGCAATCCCAGAGTCACCCCTTTGTCAGATGAGATCTCTGTGTCTGAGCAAGAGAAACTGAGTCTGGCAGGGCAGGTCAGAGAATGGAAAGAAGCCCCAAAGTCACACAGTTCGTGAAGGAGAGAAACAGGACAGGGATCCCTGCAGGAGCTCACGGTCTGTCCCCAGAGGCCCCTGCCAGCAGGGTCTTAGGTCCAAGCACCTGGAATCCCAGTGTCAAGTTCCCACAACACAGAATAGCTTGGGTCAGAGGACTGCATTCTTGCACCAGTAGGTCAGGCTGAAGGATGAGGAAGAAGAATGTGTAATAGGGACCTGAACCCTTGAGAGAAAGTCTCAGGAAGAGAGGCTCCAGATGGAGTGCTTCCTCGATGCACACGTGCCCTCTTAGATCAACAGAAAGGACTCTCCTCACCCTGTTCTGGGTCCAAGCACCCCACACACAGCAGTAAGTGCACCGCTCACTTCCCCAGCTGGAGCCAAACACGAATCACCTCCCCTGCTGCATCTGCAGGGATGTCAGGGGTGAGGGGCCCCAGCGTGATGCCAGTGCTTCTCTTGCCCTGTGGGCTCCTTTCCCAGTACTCTGCATGCACATTATATATGTGCAAGCAACAGGGAGGTGCAGTAGACACCAGCCTCCAGGAGCACTGCTCCCTCGATACCAGTCCTTACTGGGTGATCCCACTCAGAGTTCCTCCTTCCTGTGGGAAAATTCACTCCTATGAGCCTGAGCCCTTTGTTGGTCCCAGTTCAGTAAGATTGTGGAGTTTTCTGTTAACCTGTATCATCTGTCATGGTCTTCCAAGAAGGATTCCTAGAAGAGGCCCATGAATAGAAGGAATCCGTGGAGTTCTACTCATATTCCTACCGCCCTCCTGTGTAGCAACCATATAAATCTCTCTTGACAACCAAGGTCATTACCACACCTAACCCATAACCTCATTGTTATCCACAAATCAAAGGGCAAGAGGAATCATATATGGCATTTCAACGAAACTTTCTGTTCTGCCTTTGCAGAGGTACTCCCCCTCTTTAGTACTAAAACCTCTAGCCCAGAAGGTTCCAGAGTCATGGGCATTGAAAACAAAAACTTTGAGATGGGCTTATAATGTGTAATTATGAAATTTAACACCTTGACTTAACTTCTTAATGCCTAGATCCATAACACATGGGTATGGGAGCAAATGCACTAAATACTGGGTGCGGATTCAGAGCATGACACATTCCACGAGACCACAATTCAAAGCGTTCAAGATATTTCTCCAGGAGACATGGCACTGAGCCCCCTTCAGGACAGTTCAGTGATATCTCAGGCCATTTCTTCTGAGGGCTAAATTCATTAGGCTCCAAGTCAACTTTGATGAAGGGCAGTCCATGAGGTATGGTTAGATGTAGTCTGCCTACCAGCCGCTTTGTTACAGAGCCCATTTTGAAAGTGTTAGGCTGTTTGGGGGAAGGACTGTCTTATATTCTTTAGGGTTCACACAATTGTTTTTTTAGCCACACTACACCACTTTAGGATCTTAGCTCCCGACAAGGGATTGACCCTGCACCCTCGGCAGTGACAGCACAGGGCCCTAGCCACGGTCCACCAGGGAAGTCCCTCACAGAAATTCTTCTTCTGTTTTTTTCTATAAAATGCATCTCCAATGGTTTCTTTCTTTCTTTCTTTCTTTCTTTCTTTTTTCAGTGAGAGGATAATTGCTTTACAGTGTTCTGTTGGTTTCTGCCTTACGACAACGAGAATCAGCCTTAATTGTGTGTATATATATATATATATATCCCCTTCCTTGTGAGCAACCTTCCCTGCTCCTATCCCATTCCTGTAGGGTCCTCACAGAGGCCCAGGCAGGGCTTCCTGTGTTATACAGCAGCTTCTTACCCCTTATCTACTTTACACACATGTGTGTGCACGCTCAGTCATCTGACTCTTTGCAACCCCATGGCCTGTAGCCCATCAGGCTCCTCTGTCCGTGGGATTCTCCAGGTAAGAATACTGGAGTGGGGTGTCATTTCCTCCTTCAGTTTTGCACACGAGAGTGTAAATATGTCACTGCTACTTTCTTCATCCATCCTACCCTCTCCTTTTTCAGTTGTGTCTACAAGTCCGTTCTTGAATGTGTAAATTTAGCTCTTTCACCAAACTTGAAAAGTTTTCAGCCATTATTTCTTCAAATATTTCCCCCCACTCCTTTCGTTCTTCTCTCCAGTTGGGAACCCAGTTCCTCAATTACCTATTAACTTTATACCTTTCAATGTTTTCCTACAAGTCCATGAGGCTTATTTTTGTTTAACTTTTTTCTTTTGTTTCCTCAGATTAGATAATTTCTTTTAAAATCTATGTTTAAACTCACTCTTTCTCTGCCATCTCCACTCTGTTATTAAGTGTAAACATTTCATTTTAGAATTTCAGATACCAATACTTCAGTTCTAAAACTTTCTCTTGCTCTTTTTTTGTCCTTTGGTATTTTCTATTCCTCTGTTGAGATTTCTATCTTTCATACATGTGTAATTTCCTCTATCTCATCAAGCATAGTTAAATAACTGCCTTTAAACTTTTGTTTATTAATTCCCACATCTGGATCATTCAGTGTTGACCTCTGTTGATAGTCTTTTCTTTGAAAATATCCTGGACGTTATGAATATTGTCTTGAAGAGGCTATGGATTCTTTCAGTGTGTGTGTGTGCGTGTGTGCTCAGTTGCTTAGTCGTGTCTTGCTCCTGGAAACCCCGTGGACTGCAGCCCACCAGGCTCCTCTGTCCATGGGATCTCCCAGGCAAGAATACTGGAGTGGGTTGCCATTTCCTTCTCAGGGGATCTTCCCGACCCAGGGATGGAATCTGTGTCTCCTGCGACTCCCACATTGGCAGGAAGATTCTTTACCACTGAGTCACCTGAGTAGCTCTCTTCTTTTATTGGGCCAAAATGTTAGCTTGGGCTTTTCCCCTGGATGGCATGGAAAAACCTGAACAAACTTTTTGGCCAACCCAGTTGTATTCCTCCAATACTAATTTTCCCCCTTTGGCAGGCAATTCACTTGATTAGACTGAAATCGCAAATCTGTCTTGTCTGTTATGAGAGGCAACTATCATCTTAGCTCAGACTTCTTGTAGTCTGTATAGTGCTATGTGGTAAGGATCCATCAGACACTGGTGTAGAAATTGCGCACAGAATTTGGCCTTGCCTTTCTTTCTCTCCTTTAACCATTTCTCCTCCTCCCACAGTCCTGATTGCTCTGGGTTCTGTCCTCTGGGGTTGTTTTTAGGCCAGAAAAATGGCAGGCTTTCTATCATAGTTGCAGTCCCTTCTATCTGTCCCAGAACTGCAGCTTCCTTCAAGGGAAAGCCACAAAAAGAATGACAGACTCGTCCTCTGCCCATCGTTCAATCCGTATTTTGTTGTTGTTCATTGTTCAATCTCTAAGTCGTGCTCAACTTTTTGCGACCCCCTGGACTGCAGCACACCAGGCTCCCCTGTCCTTCACTATCTCCCGGAGTTTGCTCAGACTCAAGCCGCCTGAGTCAATGATGCTGCCCAGCCAGCTCATCATCTGTTGCCCCTCTCCTCTTGCCTTCGCTCTTTCCCAGCATCAGAGTCTTTTCCAGTGAGTCAGCTCTTCGCAACAGGTAACCAAGTATTGCAGCTTCGGCTTCAGTTCCCGTTCCTCTAAAGAATATTTAGGGCTATTGACTCCCTTCAAAATCTTCCTGCTCTGCTCCTTCTCCTGAGCCCTCACGTGGCGGTTTTGCACTCTGTACTTTTGTGTTTTGTACTTTGTACCAGGTCTAGAGTGTGTGGTTGTTGCCTGCAGGAGAGTCTGCTTGTCAGGAGCTTGTCTGAAATGATTTTTGAGCCCTACTTCTTTCGCTGACTTGTTGTGTGATCTGGAAATGGCCAAGTGCTCTTCTGATAGAATCCTACCCTTCGCTCCTCCTGGCCTTCCACAGGCTCTGCAGGGTCCAGGTGCCTCATGACTCTATGCTAGGGAAGCAGGCCCTTACGGGGAGGGAGAGCTTGGACATCGGTGTTCAGCCCCCCTCCCACCCCCTTCCCCTTGGACATAAATCGGAATGATGAAGAAAGGACTTTAGAGTCAGACCTGGGCTTCTATTTTTCTTTATATCTCAGAGATCTTAGATAAGTTGTTTCTCTTCTGAGCCTTGATGTCTTTCTTTTTTTATATATTTACTTGGCTGCTCTAGGTCTTAGTTGCTACGGCATGGGGGATTTTTAGCTGTGGCCTGTGAACTCTTAGTTGCAGTATGTGGGTTCTAGCTCCCTGACCAAAAATTGAACCCTGGCCCCTCAGCATTGTGAGCGCAGAGTCTTAGCCACTGGACCACCTGTGGCTTGTCCAGTGAAGTCGCTTAGCCTTGATGTCTTCATTTCTAAAATGGGTACCTCCCTCCTGGAGTGGATGTGAAATTAAATTTAAATTTGTTACTGCTTATAAAGACCTCAGTGAACTTCTCTGGTGACCCAGTGGTTAAGTCTCTGCACTTCCAGCACAAGGAGCATAGGTTTGATCATCGGTCATGGAACTAAGATCCTACATGCTGCAAAGAGTAACCGAAAAAAAAAAAAAAAAACCTTAGCATCACAAGCGCTCACAGTGAATGACTGCTCTCCACAATCACCAGGCAGGAAACAGGATTTACTTTCCTTCCTCCGGTCCCTTCTGAGTTGAATCCTTGCCATTCTCTCAGCTTTCTCTGTTTCTTGAGAAAAGGATGTGTGGTCAAACAGGGATAAGCCACTGCAGAAAAATCCAGGTTTCCTATAACAGGCTCCCAGGAGCCTCAGTGTGCATTTGATCACCATTCTCCACCAAACCCTGCTTTTTTTTTTTTAAATCCTGCCTTTATTTATTTATTGTTAATTTATCTAATTGGAGGCTAATTCCTTTGTAATATTGTATTGGTTTTGCCATACATCAACATGAATCAGCCTTAGGTATACGTATGTTCTCTCCCTCATGAACCTTCCTCCCACCCCAACCTAAATACAATCCCACCTCTCTAGGTTGTCCCTGAGCACTGGGAAACCCACTTTGTACCAACATCATTCTACTAGAGGAACTTGAGTAAAAAAAACACAAAAAACAAACAAAAAGCCCAAACGACAAAGGTCATGTATGGTGTCACTGAGGACCTCTTACATCCCAGGCTGCAAGCCAACAGCAGGGATGAAGTGGGTTTGGGGTTGGAGAAGGGACAGCAGGGAACGAGCCCAGAGTGGACAAGTAACTAAGGTCACACAGTCATGAAGTGCCAGGGCCTGTGCACCCCCAGCTGGTCTGAACCCACTGAAACTGAGTCTGCACAGCAGTTCTGAACCTGGGTTGTCCTCTGTATTGGCCAGCCGAGGGGTGGGGCTGACATTGAGGCTGGTGCCCAGGGACTTACTCTGTGTGAGCTCAGTTTTCCTTTCGGGTGTATCTTGGATACTGGAGGGAGAGTGGGGTTATAACTCAGTGACCCACGATCTCAGACTGGAGACTGGGATCTACAGAGGTGATAATAGCCAGGCCTCACTGATCAGTGATCCTGGGGACATGGAGACAGGGGGAGGAGGAACATGGCCTGTGAAAACAGGATTATTGTCCCATTTGACAAATGGAGAAACTGAGGCACAGAAAGATTGGGTAACAGATCCGAGATAGCTGAGCCTGGATTCAGAACTACTCTTTCCATGTCCCCGCTGGCTCAGCAGGTAAAAGAATCCACCTGCAAAAGGGAACATGGGTTTGATCTCTGGGTCTGGAAGATCCCTGGAGGAGGGCATGAAAACCCACGCCAGTATACTTGTCTGAAAAATCCCAAGGACAGAGGAGCCTGGTGGGCTATAGTCCATGGGGCTGCAGAGTCAGACCTGACTGGTCCACCAAGCACAAGAACATTCCTCTGAAGGGTAAAGTGGTGGGGGTGACTGAGAGATGTGCAGGCTCCTCATGGGTTCCCAGCCCACCTAGGGCATGGACGGGTGACCCCAAAAGACAGCAACCGTGGGGTGCATGCTTTCCTCCAGGCACCAGTATTCCCTAGTAAGGATGGACCCTAATCTACCTGTTGCTGTTTATTCGTTCAGTAGTGTCTGACTCTTTCTGACCCCATGGACTGTAGCCCGCAAGGCTCCACTGTCCATGGGATTTCCCAGGCAAGAATACTGGAGTGGGTTGCCATTTCCTTCTTCAGGGAACCTTCCCAACCCAGGGGTCGAACCTGTGTCTCTTGCATTGGCAGAGGGATTCTTTACCGCTGAGCCACCAGGGAAGCCCACACCTACTTTACCTACCTATGCTTGAATGTGTGTATTGTTATTGGGTTTCCTCGATTTTTAAAAATATAGTAGGAACAACGCTGGAATGCAATCAGCTCTGGGAGACCATGGGCCTCTTGGGAAACTGCCGTGCCCCAGAGCACCGGGTTTGCCTCTCCTGGCCTCCGCCAGATTCCCCATTGGCAAGAAAATAGCTGCTGTCCTTGATCCAGGGAAGCTGTGAGTCATCCATGGCAAACAGAGAACACAGGAGATTCCTTTCCCAGCCAGTCAGGTCAACATGTCCATGTACCTACATTAAGGCATGGGGGCAAACTAGAAACCCACAGAGGCTTCTCACCAAGGCCGTGCATCTGATGAGTCTACACCTCTCCCCTGAAGATTGCGAAGGACGTGTGAGCAGCTTTTTGGCAAGGTGTCAAGTCTCACAAGCAATGTGGAGAATTTACTGTCTGGAAATACTTTTGGGTGGGTGGGTGTCTCTTCTTCTGGTCCCTCCATTATTACCTGCCAATCCAACATGTAGAGGAAAGATCTCATGTCGGGGGACTCCATTTAGTTTGAGAAATCAAGGAAGTCTTCCCTGAAGAAGTGGCATTTGGGCTCACATTTGAAGACTGAGCGATGGTGGAGGAGGATGAAGAAGAAAGTGGTGGTTAGAGGTTTCAGAACAGAGGCCCGGCACCCGTTAAGATCAGAAGAAGACCCGAGGTCAGGAATCTGGAAGCCAGTTCGTGGGGGTCGGAAAGGGAATGGATGGGGCTGCCGCACAGGCCACCCCAGCTTCCCTACACCAGGAGTCGTGCTGAATCCTCTGCAGGGGCTGCCTTGTGAGCACCAGACTTTGCCAGCAGCCTCTGAAGGGACGGGAGGTGGCACTGTCGGCACAAACATGGTTGCTGTTGGAGCCACTTGTCTGCAGCCCCAGGGGACCAGGAGGACAAAGCCTGCTGAGTGGCTGCTTCTGACATTAGCCGTTAAAGGAGAGGCAGGGCAGGGAGGGACCCAGGGTGGCACCAGGAAGGAGCCCCAGGGGCAGGATGGGGGCACACAAGAGACCCTGGGGGCTCCCCTAAACTCTTAGAAGAATCCAATAGGTGCTGGGACCCAGCAAAACGGGAGAAGTGGAGCCAGAGAAATACTGCTCTGTGACTCTGTCTTGCCCACAGCTGAAAGCGAAGTGTGAAGTGTTAGTCGCTCAGTCGTGTCCAACTCTTTGTGACCCCATGGACTGTAGCCCACCAGGCTCCTCTGTCCATGGGATTTCCCAGGCAAGAATACTGGAGAGGGGGGTGCCATGCCCTCCTCCAGGGGATCTTCTTGATCCAGGGATCAAATTCTGGCTTCCTGCATTGCAGGCAGATTCTTTCTATCTGAGCCACAGGGAAGTCCTGGAGGGCCAGAGAAGCAGGTTACATGCAGCTTTACCTTCCATGTTGGGCATGTGGGACTCGCACCTCCCAGCAGGGTGGGCTGGTTTGCCCAGAGATGAGAACAGGCCACGTTCCATTTGGGTCGGGTCCAGATGAGAAAGGCACCCAGAGCTCCTCTGGCCTCAGACCTGCCCACTGCCCTGAGGTCGCCCGCCGCCCCACCCCCTGCTGAGTAGGACCCCTCTGCGTATTTCCGCCTTCTCCCCGGTGTTCCGGCCCCCTTCCCAATGTCCAGCTGTCCCTCTGGGCAGGGCGGTGGTTCTCAGAATCTCTGTGGCTGTCAGCAGAGCTGTTGGCTATAGTCTTGTGATTACTCCCCTGCCTTCCAGATACAAGACAGGATTCTACTTCCTGTCTTACGTACGGTGCGGTGGGAATGTGTCACCAGTTCTAACCAATGAGTTGGTTTTTTGTTTTTTTTTTTAAGATTTTTTTTCTTAATGTGGGCCATATTTTAAAGTCTTATTGAATTTGCTACAGTATTGCTTCTGCTTTATGTTTTGGTTTTTTGGGCCCCCAGGCATATGACATCTTAGTTCCCTGAATCAGGGATGAAACCCACACCCCCTGCATTGGAAGGCAAAGTCTTAACCACTGAACTGCCAGGGAAGTCCCTGACCTATGAGTTTTGAATGCAAATGTTATGTGTCATTTCTAAGCCACATCTCATTTCATCTTGATTAGAAGACCCTTTTCCTCTACTATGACCACCAGTGATGTGCCAGCACCTGGCTGCTCCCTTATCTTGGGTCCAGGAGAGAAGACTACAGGAGCAGAATTGCTCCTGACCCATGGTGGATATGTAGTGTGAGCGAGAAATAAATGTTGTTGTTGTAAACCACTGAGATTCGTGGGTTGTTTGTTACTACAGCATAACCTTGACTATCCTGATACAAGCAAAACCCTGGAGATATAGTACTATTTGCAGAGCACTGTAAAAGGTACCTAGTTTTAAATTCTACATAAAGTAGAATTATCAGTAGTAATGAGTGTCATTTATAGAGTGCTTACTATGTGTCAGGCATTCTACTAGGCTCTTTGGCAAATATTTCCTCATTAATTCTCACTATGGATTCAGGACTGCAGGGCTGTTTAGTTTAGTCTCACTGCAGAGATCAGGGGACAGAGGTTCAGGGAGAATGATGGTCAAGACCATAGCTAGTAAGTGGTAGAATTGAGATTCAAATGCAGGATCCTCTGACCCCAAAGCCCTCACTCTTTCCACCACTCAGCTGCTATTTCATGTAAAGTAGAATTAGACCTATCAAGGAAAAAAGAAACCCACGCATTTAACAAAGAAATTATCTCTTAATAGGAAGAACATCAATGTCTGCCTTTTTACTAAATTGAATGTGAAAACTGACCTTGACAGGCTGAACAAAGCTGCTTGCTCTCTGGTGTGATGTTTGACAAGGGAGTCATTTTCTCCTATGACTGGGTTCTACTGGATAATAGGCAGCAGGTACCAAAGACTGAACAAAAAATGTAAGGTGATAATTCTGTCCATCACTTCACATTTTGCAATGGGATGGTCTGAGATCTTGTGGCCCCCAGAGGGAACTTTGGGGAAAGAAGACCCAGGTGCCCTGCTTGTTCATGCTCTCCTGCCTGCCTTAGATGCCCTTCCTCTCCCCTCTGAGCTGCTGATGCTTGAGAACTCAGTTCCACCATCGTTGCATTGGAAGCCCTCTTGGGCCCGCCACATCACCCCACTGTGATGTACAGAAGTTACTTGGGCATGTGGCATGAGGTCTCACTCTCTACACAGGAGCACTCCTTGCAGGCAGGAATGCACTCATTCTTTTTTAAAATGAAATTCTATTTCACATCTGTAGAACGTAGTAGAGGGAGATCCCACGTACCTTTTACCCCGCTCTGGGAAGTCGCTCAGTTGGGTCTGACTCTTTGCGACCCCATGGACTGTAGCCCACCAGACTCCTCCATCCATGGAATTTTCCAGGCAAGAGTACTGGAGTGGGTGCCATTTCCTTCTCCAGAGGATATTCCCCACCCAGGGATCAAACCCAGGTCTCCCGCATTGCAAGCAGATGCTTTTACTATCTGAGTTACCCAGTTTCCCTCAATGGTAATATCTTGCAAAATGTTTAGATGTTGGCAGATAAACATTTAAATGCTATATATGCAAACACACACACAAAGATTTAGCATATATCCGGCCAGTTCTCTACTTTGGGACTAAAGGCTGCTATCTTTTATTGTACCAAATACTGCTTCTTTTGCCTCCTGTTCGATATCATGATACAGTCTTTTCCTCCTCTCAAGGACCCCTCATATTGCCCTTTCATAGCCTACTACTTTGTAAACTTCATCTCTCCCTAGTCTGTGGCATTACCCAGTCTCCTCTTTTGTCTTTTTGAGAATGTTATATAAACGGAATCATGCAGTATGAAACTTTGGGGGGGTTGCCTTTTTACACTCAGCATAATTCTCTGGAGAGTCACATAGATTGCTACATGTACCATCCATCACTTCCCTTTCATTTCTGAGTCATATTCGACGATGTAGATGTATCACTGTCTGTTTAATCTGTCACTTATCAAAGGCCTCATTCATTGTTAAATCACCAGTACCTCGTAGATGGATACTTGCATGCAAAATAAGTCCCAGCACTAGTTGTCATCAGGAGCATGAGTTCTGAAGTTTTGATTCACTGTACACATGAACTTGACCAAATTCCTTGACCTCTGTATTCCTCAGTTTTCTCATCTGTAAAATGGGAATGACTGCAGTGCCCATCTTACACGGTTGTTATGAAAATTAAATAAATCAGTACTTGTTTTGTGCTTAGCCCAAAGCCTGGCTAATGAGATGAACTCAAAAATTAATAATATAGTACAATGACTAATAATAAACAGTCACTGAACTGAGCTGAAAAACCTGGAAGAAGAAAATTCAAATTTGCCAAATATTCAAGTTAGGAAGGGGTGGTCTACTGCAAAAGGAATTATTCTGTTTTTCCTAGAGGCTTCATAGGGTTTGTCCTAAATATCAAGCTTCCACAGACTCTTTGAAATAGAAATATTTGAACACTATCAAGTAGAACCCATTGGCGATGCCAGGTCCTTTTGAGTGCTGTCCACAGCCTCTCTGAACAAAGGTGAGCTGATGCACTTGAGCAGTATTTATTGTGCTCCTACTGTGCATGCCAGGCAGTCCTCTAGGTGCTAGGAATGCAGCACTGAATAAAATAGACAACCCCTGTCCTGTGACAGGTAATAGGAGAGGAAGCCCTCCTTTACCTCACGCTGGGTTAGGAGGCAAGGATGTGACTCAGAAAGAGGGAGAAAAGATACACTGTGGGTGGACCCAAGAGAACATGGGCATACCCTCCTGCTTTGGCTTTAAAGAAATAAAACTGGTTCTCATCCTCCTGGCCTGATCAGGTGTGGCCTGCTTGCAGGCAGGGGAATGCGCTCTTTTAAACCATCTGGTCCTCTGCCCACCGCTACCCTACAGACCCCCTTCTTTGTCATATGACCGGGGGACAGTGTGCTGCAGACACAAAAGGTAACTGGACTGGGCCCCATGGCAGCTCTCATCACTTCCCGCTGTGCCTGAGCCCAGAGACTGGTGGGAGAGCTGCAGTCCAGCTGCAGTCTGGCCACAGGTTCCTCCAAGAGCCGCTAACGGGCCCATGACCTTGGCCTCATTAGCTCGGCACTATCCACCTGAGCTGCCTGGATCGGGGCCAGCCAGGGAAATTAGCTCAGACCCACAGGCCCCTGGGAGAGGTGTCAGGCAGAAATAGACCAGAGAAAGCCAGAGAACCCTTGAGCAGGCGGACCTGGGGAGGTCATCGTCTCCGGCATCGTCCTAGCTCTCCAGATGGAAGCTGGGGGCAGGGAGGCAATGGGGCCGGGCCAAGGTCATCCTGAGATAACCTTGTGTGGAGCTGAGGTGAGAATGGGGGTCACCGGACTTCCAAAGTCCCATTATTCCCTCACCTGTGCCTCCCATCGGGCTGTGGGCAGGAAGGGGTGGAAGGACAATAAGAATTACAGATATGAGGCAATTCATCAGAGGCTGTTTGATGTTTCTGGTGGGGGTGTTAATTGCACAGAAAGAGTAAGAAGAATAACGAGCGCCTACCTCCTCTACCAGGCCCTCTCCCCAAAAGGGATCTGTGTTAACAGGTCCCCGTGGAACTGTACAGGAGATAACCTACGCATTCACCAGCACACACATGTGTGTGTGTGCATGCATGTGCACCCATGCACACTGAGCAATATCCTTCCAAGTAGGGCATTAGGTCATTCTACTTTACATAGGCTGTGTGCCTTGTCTCACCCAATTCATAGCATTTCTGGGCATCTTTTATCAGCTGGTTCAGGTGTACCCCCTTTTTAATGGCAACTTGGCATTCCACTCTATGGATGAGCCATAAGGTATCTAACCAGACCCCAAAAGTAGATGGTTGCAGCATGTGAGCATGTGGCTCAGTGTAGCAGAAATGGAGAAAGTTATAAGAAATAAGTCCACAAAAACAGGTTGTGGGGAAATTGCTATTGGGCTTGGTTATCAGCTATGCAACTTCCCGCATGTGATGAATTTCACTCCTGTATTGAGTATCAGCTGTCTACCTCATTATCCGTAGAACTTACAATGACTTGCTTGGGGAGCTTGCCATTAGAACTCCATTTACAGTGAAGCCTGGAGATGGTGGCTCAACTGGTAAAGAATCCGCCCACAGTGCGGGAGACCTGGCTTCAATCCCTGGGTTGGGAAGATCCCCTGGAGAAGGGAACGGCTACCCACTCCAGTATTCTGGCCTGGAGAATTCAGGCCATTCTATATGGTCCACGGGGTCGCAAAGAGTCGGACACGACTGAGTGTCTTTCACTTTTACCTTCCGGAGATGATGTCAGTTCCATAGGGCCAAGGCGTCTGGCCCAGAGCCCGTGTCCTGTGCCTGCAAGTTGTGAGTGGTCAGGCTTCCTTCTGCACAAAGTGATGAGCCCTCCCCTCACACCTGGCCCCTTCTCAGTGATTAGATGCTTCTCTCCCAGCTGACCTGCCCCAGGTCCAGGCGCTCCGAGCTTCATGGATGAGCTCAGACCCAGGGTGAGGTGGGAACCTTATTAAGATGAAGAGCCTATTAGTCCAGCCAGTGCTAAACTGGGGCAGGGGCAGGCAGGAGTGGACGGGTCTCTGCTCAGACCCCAGGCATTGTCCAGCCTGACTCCTGCCTGCCTTTGGAAAGCAGCTCAGTTCACCAACTATCTTGAGTGTCTGAGAGGCCACTGTGGGGTCACCATAGTGACTGAAACCATATTTCCTCCTGTGTGGATCTTCTACTCTTCACTCAGCTCCTCCTACCTCCCTGCAGCCTAACCTAAGGACCACCTCTGGCTTGGTCAAACCTCCTGCTCTTGTGTGTGGTGGGAAGATGCTTCCACAACCATTACATCAGGACCACTTTGGATGACATATACCTCTCCTCCCATAGCTCACTGCTGGAGCCCTGTGTCCCAGCCTGCCCTGGCTTGGTTTCTCCAACATGAGACTGTTTCCCAGCAGGTCAGCAAACATGTGATGAGTACCCAAAGAAAAAAATGAAAACAGACCCCCCTCACACCATAAAAGAAATCAGTTACAGGTATAATGTGAAAGGCAAAACTTTAAGACTTTTAGAAGAAAAATACAGAATAATATTTCTATGCTCTTGGGGCAAGGCAAGGATTTCTGAAGACATGAGAAGCACAAATCATTCAAGATCAATACCTTTTAATGCATACAAATAAATCAGAAGTTGAATTTCCCACCATAAAGAGAGGAGAAAAAAAGCAAATTTCAAACTAGATAGAGATATTTTCTTATGTCACCTGAGTGACATAAGATTAATCTCTAAAATATAAAAGGCATTCCTCAAATCATTAGGAAAAGACAAACTAAGGGAAAGACAGACAAAAGGCACAAAGAGGCATTCAGAGACAATGACCAACAGAGATCATTAAAAAGAGAGAAATGCTCATTAAAACCAGTTTGACTGCCCGTTCCTTGTATTTCACTGCTGCCCCCTGGTGGCTGTCAGAAACCTCAGTTCAGTTAGCTCAGTTGCTTAGCCATGTCTGACTCTGCGACCCCATGGACTGCAACACACCAGGCCTCTCTGTCCATCACCAACTCCCTGAGTTTACTGAAACTCATGTCCATTGAGTCGGTGATGCCATCCAACCACCTCATCCTCATCTCCTTCTCTCACCTTCAATTTTTCCCAGCATCAGGGTCTTTTCCAAAGAGTCAGCTCTTAGCATCAGGTGGCCAAAGTATTGGAGCTTCAGCTTCAGCATCAGACCTCCCAATGAATATACAGGACTGATTTCCTTTAGGATGGACTGGTTGGATCTCCTTGCTGTCCAAGGGACTCTAAACAGTCTTCTCCAGCACCACAGTTTAAAAGCATCAATTCTTCGGTGCTCACCTTTCTTTATAGTCCAAATCTCACATCCATACATGACTACTGGAAAAACCATAGCTTTGACAAGACAGACTTCTGCTGGCTAAGTAATGTCTCTGCTTTTTAATATGCTGTCAAAGTTGTTCCAAGGAGCAAGCCTCTTTTAATTTCATGGCTGCAGGCACCATCTGCAGTGATTTTGGAGCCCCCTCAAAAAAATCTCTCACTGTTTCCATTGTTTCCCCATCTATTTGCTGTGAAGTGATGTTAATGTTTTTGAACTGTGGTGTTGGAGAAGACTCTTGAGAGTCCCTTGGACTACAAGGAGGTCCAACCAGTCCATCCTCAAGGAAATCAGTGAACACCCTCCATGTCCTGGGTGTTCGTTGGAAGGACTGATGTTGAAGCTGAAACTCCAATACTTTGGCCACCTCATACGAAGTTTTGACTCATTGGGAAAAACTCTAATACTGGGAAGGATTTGGGGCAGGAGAAGAAACGGACGATAGAGGATGAGATGGCTGGATGGCATTACCAATTCGATGGACATGGGTTTGGGAAGACTCCGGGAGTTGGTGACGGACAGGGAGGCCTGGCGTGCTGTGATTCATGGGGTCACAAAGAGTTGTACACAACTGAGCGACTGAACTGAACTGATGGGACCAGATATCAGATCTTAGTTTCTGAACGTTGAGCTTTAAGCCAACTTTTTCACTCTCCTCTTTCACTTTCATCAAGAGGATCTTTTTCTTTGCTTTCTGCCATAAGGGTGGTGTCATCTGCATATCTGAGGTTATTGGTATTTCTCCCGGCAATCTTGATTCCAGCTTGTGCTTCATCCAGCCCAGCGTTTCTCATGATGTACTCTGTGTATAAGTTAAATAAGCAGGGTGACACTTGATGCACTCCTTTCCCAATTTGGAACCAGTCTGTTGTTCCATGTCCAGTTCTAACTGTTGCTTCTTCACATACATAGAGATTTCTCAGGAGGCAGGTCAGGTGGTCTGGTATTCCCATCTCTTGAAAAATATTCCAGTTTGCTGTGATCCACACAGTCAAAGACTTGGCATAGTCAATACAGCAGAAGTAGATGATTTTCGGAACTCTCTTGCTTTTTTGATGATCCAATGGATGTTGGCAATTTGATCTCTGGTTCCTCTGCCTTTTCTAAATCCAGCTTGAACATTTGGAAGTTCACAGTTCCTGTACTGTTGAAGCCTGGCTTGGAGAATTTTAAGCATTACTTTGCTAGCATGTGAGATGAGTGCAATTGTGTGGTAGTTTGAGCATTCTTTGACATTGCCTTTCTTAGGGATTGGAATGAAAACTGACCTTTTTGAATCCTGGGGCTACTGCTGAGTTTTCCAAATTTGCTGGCATACTGAGTGTAGCACTTTCACAACATCATTTTCTAGGATTTGAAACAGCTCAACTGGAATTCCATCACCTCTACTAGCTTTGTTTGTACTGATGCTTCTTCCTAAGGCCCACTTGACTTCACATTCCAGGATGTCTGGCTCTAGGTGAGTGATCACACCATGGTGATTACTGGGGTGGTGAAGATCTTTTTGGTATAGTTTTTCTGTGTATTCTTGCCACCTCTTCTTAGTATCTTCTGCTTCTGTTAGGTCTATACCATTTCTGTCCTTTATTGAGCCCATTTTTTGCATGAACTGTTCCTTTGGTATCTCTAATTTCTTGAAGAGATCTCTAGTCTTTCCCATTCTATTGTTTTCCTCTATTTCTTTGCATTGATCACTGAGGAAAGCTTTCTTTTCTCTCCTTGCTATTCTTTGGAACTCTGCTTTCAAATGGGTATATCTCTCCTTCTCTCCTTTGCCTTTCACTTCTTTTCTAGTCACAGATATTTGTAAGGACTCCTGAGACAGCCATTTTGCTTTTTTGCATTTCTTTTTCTTGGGAATGATATTGATCCCTGCCTCCTGTACAATGTCATGAACCTCCATCCATAGTTCATCAGGCACTCTTTCTATCATATCTAATCCCTTGAATCTATTTCTCACTTCCATGGTATAATTGTAAGGAATTTGATTTAGGTCATACCTGAATGGTCTAGTGGTTTTCCCTACTTTCTTTAATTTAAGTCTGAATTTGGCAATAAGGAGTTCATGATCTAAGTCACAGTCAGCTCCCAGGCTTGTTTTTGCTGACTATATAGAGCTTCTCCATCTTTGGCTGCAAAGAATATAATCAATCTGATTTTGATATTAACCATCTGGTGCTGTCCATGAGTAGAGTCTTCTCTTGTGTTGTTGGAAGAGGGTGTTTGCTATGACCAGTGCATTCTCTTGGCAAAACTCTATTAGCCTTTTTGCCCTGCTTCATTCTGCACTCCAAGGCCAAATTTGCCTGTTACTCCAGGTATCTTTTGACTTCCTGCTTTTGCATTCCAGTCCCCTATAATGAAAAGGACACCTTTTTTGGGTATTAGTTCTAGAAGGTAGGTCTTCATAGAACCGTTCGACTTCAGCTTCTTCAGCATTACTGGTTGGGGCATAGACTTGGATTACCATGATATTGAATGGTTTGCCTTGGAAACTAACAGAGATCATTCTGTCATTTTTGAGACTGCATCCAAGTACTGTATTTCAGACTCTTGCTGACTATGATGGCTACACTATTTCTTCTAAGGGATTCCTGCCTGTACTAGGAGATATAATGGTCATCTGAGTTAAATCCACCCATTCCAGTCCATTTAGTTCGCTGATTCCTAGAATGTCTACATTCACTCTTGCCACCTCTTGTTTGACCACTTTCAACTTGTCTTGATTCATGGACCTAACTTCCAGGTTCCTATGCAATATTGCTCTTTACAGCATCGGACTTTCCTTCCATCACCAATCACATCTACAACTGGGTATTGTTTGTTCTTTGGCTCCATTTCTTCATTCTTTCTGGAGTTATTTCTCCACTGATCTCCAGTAGCATATTGGGCACCTACCAACCTAGGGAGTTCACCTAAGATAGGACCTCACCTGTGGACATCTCTGCCCATGTGCATTTCTCACAAAGGTGGCAGTGAACATGGGGGCTCAGGTAACATTGCTTTAGGTGACTAGAGAAACAGGATTGCTTTTTTGTAAAGAGGCAGTTCAAAGTCAAGAGTGACCTAAAATACTTAGGAGCCAGAGGAGTAAAGCGCAGAAGGATAAGCATTGCCAGCCTAGATGTGGAAGCAGAGGGCAAGAACCACACAAGGCTTGTGAACAGCACTGTGTCAGCAGTGGGTTCCCCATCAATGAGGAGGCAAAGGGCAGCCTTGTTCATCAAAGAAAGGGAAACAGCTTATCTGAGATCTCAGAGATGTAAAGAAAAATAAAAACCCAAGTCTGACTCTAAAGTTGGGATCTTCACCATCCTGAGTTATGTCCAAGGGGAAAGGGGTTGGAGGGGTGCTGGAACACTGAGGTCCAAGTTCTCCCTCCCCGTAAGGGCCTGCTTCCCTAGGATAGAGGTCACGGGGCACCCTGGACCCTGGAGAGCCTGTGGAAGGACAGGAGGAGGGAAGGGTATGATTCTATCAGAAGAGCACTTGGCCATTTGCAATTTATTTACTTTTTTATCATGTGGTTCTTCTGAAGAGGGGCAGAATTATTATTTTCTTATGTAGATAGGGAAACAGGCAAAGGCAGGGATGTGACTTGTTCCAGATCACACAGCAAGTCAGCGAAAGAAATAAGGCTCAAAAATCATTTCAGACAAAATCCTGACAAACAGCTCTCCTGCAGGCAACAACCACACACTCTAGACCTGGTACAAAATACAAAACACAACAGTACAGAGTGCAAAACCGCCACGTGAGGGCTCAGGAGAAGCAGAGCAGGAAGATTTTGAGGAGAGCCAAAGACAGACTGAATGATGGGCAAAGGATGAGATAGTCAGTTTTTGTGGATTTCCCTTGAAGGCCACTGCAGTTCTTGGATGGATAGAAGTGACTGAAATTCTAAGTCTGCTACACTTCTGGCCTGAAAAAACCCCAAGGACAGAGCCCAGAATTGCCAGCAATCCTCAGTCTTCCCTAGCATCAGGCTCTTTCCCTGGGAATCATCTCTTCACATCAGGTGGCCAAAGTATTCTTGCCACAAGAACCCCATGAACATGAACAGTACGAACCGTGTGAAAAGGTGGTGCCCTTACTGTCGTATGTAGGGTGCTTGGAGCCAGAACAGGGTGAGGAGAGTCATTTTATTGGTCTGAGAAGAGGGCACGTGTGCATCCAGGAGGCACTCAATCTGGAGCCTCTTGACCTGAGACTTTCCCCGCAGGGTTCAGGACCTTATCACCCATTCACCCTTCTCATCCTTCAGCCTGACCTATTGGTCCAAGAATACAGCCTCCCAACCCAAGCTCTTCTGTGTCCTGGGATTTAGACTCTGAGATTCTAGGTGCCTGGATGTAAGCCCCCCTGCTGGCAGGGGCCTCAGGGGACAGACCATGAGCTCCTGCAGGGGGCCCTGTCCTGCTTCCTGTCCTTCCTGAACTGTGCAGGTTTGGGGGCTTCTTTCCTTTCTCTGACCTGCCCCGGTTCCCTCCAGTGGGCCCTATTCCGTGCTCACTCAGCCAGACTCAGTTTCTGTTGCTCAGAACCACAGGGATCTCACCTGAGACAGGGCTCACCATGGGATGGGAGCCTGTTAGGTGCTCACATGCTCCACATGGAAACAAAGAGAGTTGGTGCCCATGGAGCAGGCCCGTGGGGGTGAGAGCAACACCCAGACGCTCCCCTTTCCTCCCTGGAGGGAGGAGCCCAAGGCCATTCCATGAAGGCTCCTCAGAAGGTCGTGGCAGGTGCAATCCCAGAGGGGTGACCGGGTCAGAGCATGGCCTTGGATGGGCCTTCCCTCCTTCCTGCCCACTTTCCCCAGCCCCTCAGTGCTGCCTCCGGGGATGGAATGAGCCTGGCATCCACCTCTGCCTTCGAGGGACCTGAGGCTCTGGCAGAATAATTTGGGCTGCCTGTTTTATTGAATGCAAGTCCATGTTCCCGACACACAATGAGGCCGAACAATAGAAAAATGTTGGAGTTTGGAATGGAAGAAGGTTCACTGCAGGGCCATGTAAAGAGATGGGTGGCTCATGCCTTAAAAACCCCAAACTCCCCAAAGCCCTCAGCAAAGCCCTTTTATGAGAAAGGTAAGCGAGGGGCCTGGTTAGTTGTTGCAACTTTCTTGGTGTCAGAGCCTTTTTTCTTGATGTCAGGTCATGATATTCCTCTGAACCTGCAGCGAAACAAATTATTCTCTCTTATGATAAGAAAGAGCAAGGTCCCCATGCTCAACCTTCAACCTCTGAGGTCCAGGCTCTGGCCAAGAGGAGAGGGGAAGCTCCTGCAGGAGTCCTGGTAAAACGTGGAGGCAGCCTGGGTGAGGCGTGTGCTCTCTCTCTGCCCCTCTGTTTACGGCCGACCCTCTCTCACACCTGCACACAAGCCCTCTGCTCTCAGTCACCCATGGGTGCCCTGTGTCCATCCTGGTCCCTGGCGCTGGAGGAGGAGCATCCCCGTGCTCAGCCCAAGTCAGATGACACGGGCACCCCTGGGCATCCCATGGAGCCTGGGGGCTCCAGGGTCTGAGGGAAACGACTGGATGGGAGCCCAGCGGGCAGGCAGGAGGAGCCATGGAGGACGTGCTCCCTGAGATCCTGGGAGACAGGCTCACGGGGAAGGAGCTCAGGCATCTGGAGCCCAGCTGAGCCCCTCAGTCAATACAAGGAAGCCTCAGTGAATCAGCTCGTATTTATTGAACCAGAGTCTGGAGAACCAAGGTGGGGAGAGACAGAGGAACCTGAAATGTCTTTCCAACCCCACCCACCACTGAAGAAGAAACCGAGGGTCTGAGAGGCTGCCTCTCCACCCCAGGCTGGTTGATCCTGACGCACCACAAGGTTCTGTTGTTGCCTCCTGGTGTCATTTTTCCTTTCTTTTGTAATTTTTTTATTTTAAATCAACCTCTGTCTCACACAGCATTTGGAACTTCATGGGAACTTCATTAGTCGCTCAGTGTATCCTGGTCCCAAACATCACCTGCATCTCGAAAATGTTCCACCCACTGAGTAGTCATCGCTGCCACCACCACCACCGTCATCAAGAAGTCTCTGCCTAGTTAAGATAAACCTGCTGGGATCAAAGCTGCATTGATGCTGGAGAAGGAGGGCTGGAGACCACCACCTGGGGGAGACCCTTCTTGCTGGGACAGCAAGCCCTGGGAAGGGTGATAGAGGAGCCCGGGCTATTTCTCCTGGATCCCAGCTACTGTTTCTCTTTGACTTTCTCCCATTTTAAAGCCTTTCATATTCCTGGCCTCTCGTGGCTAGTTCCCCTGACTCTCTACTCTGTCCCCAGTGTGTTCTTTAGTCCAAAATAAGTGGTTTCTCCCCTCCAATCACTTGCTAGTCCCCCTCCCCACTTAGTCCAGGCCCCAGGCTCCTTCCTTCTCTCTCCCCTCTTCCACCTGCATGCATTCCTCCCCTGCTGTGCTCAGCTGCAGAAATGCCAGATTCCTAACACCCAGCTCCATCAGTGTTGTCTCCCCTACTTTCCCCTCTAACAAGCTGCTCTCAACCCTGGTCTCACGTGTGTCCCTGGTTCCTGCACTGCTCTGGGGGTGGGGGAGTCGGGCCTTACTGCAGCCGCTCATAGGTCTGCATGACCTCCTTCACTTTCTCCTCCAGCTCCCTGGCCGGCTGCCTCAGCTTCTCAGCCAGCTCTGCCTTTGCCCCCTCATGTAAGTGCACTGACTCTTTTACCAGGAAGCCCACATCCACGAGAACGGGGATTCCTTCAAACCTCCAGCAGTGATCCAGGCCTTTTTGATCATTGCCAGAGCCATGCCTTTGAAAGCTTCGTTCACCTTCATGTTGATTTGGACAGAGACTTGCCCAGTGCTCGTGAAGCTTTTAGCATGGGCTGCTAACTGAGAGTTGTCTTTCATCAGCTTCGCAGCATGGACATGTTTCCTAACCCCTTGCATGGATTTGTAGACTTTTGCTGTAGGAAAAGCCATCCCAAGTGCACACAGACATCAAGCTCCCACAGACACCTTTTCTTTGATGCTAGTAGACAATAGGCCACTGGCTTCCGTTTCTGCTGATGACCTAATAAAGTGTTCCATGATGCTGGCGGACACAGTGGTCACAGCAGCTGCTGCTCCCAGCCCTAACCCAGTGGTCGAGAGCGCCAAACTGGCCCCTGCTGTCACAGGTGCCAGAGCCAGGCCAAGGGTGTTCAGAACACCAGACACAGTGCCGGTATTGTTGGCCACCACCTGAAGATGGTACAGTCCCTGTGTGACTTGTCAACCCTGTCTGCAAGTGCGTAGAGCTTTCTTATGCTCTCTTCCAGCTCCTTTGTCACCTGAGGAAACTCCTTTAAAAACCTCTCCCTGTCTAGCAGGTCCTGTTGGAATCTCTCTTGGTCTTCCATAGCCAAGTCTGTCTTCAACTCATTCAGAAATTCACATGATGCCTCCACTTCTTCCCTGTAACAAGGAACATCAAGGGATTAAGAAAAACACTTTGCTTGTCTGTAAAATAAGCTCGATGGATCTATTCTGCATAAACCACATAGATTTTATTGTAAATCACAGGAGAAAAACTTTACAAATGTAAGTTATTTTCAACATTAAATACATGTTTGTACCTCATGGATACTCCATTACTCGATCATGAAATAAATAAACAAAAGCCATTTTAAGATAGTCTGAAGAGAGGTACTTGATAAAGATGCCTCAGAGGCAGGTCAACACAATCTTGTCCAAAGGACTAGAAGGGTGGAAAGTCCACAGAGAAACTAATAGAAGTGGGATTGGGGAGAAAACCTTCATTCAGGGGCCTTAGTGTGTAGTGAGGAGTCAACCTGCCCTTTGCCCTTGGCAACTGGGAAGTGGTCCCTAAGCTCCTGGAATATTCGGGCTGATAGGAGTGTCCTTGTCTGCCTGGGCCTTTGGCCACTGGACAGTCTGACAAAGTGACATATGATGGTGGCTTTGGGTCATGTAATATCTGCACTGACCTCCAGAGGAGTTGGACACTACGGCATTAGTCTGATCTGGGAGTACTCAGAGACAACAGGCCAGGGTGTTAATAATTTGGTTTTAAATTTTTAGCTTGGAAATAATAACAGTAATAGACAAGCAAACCATCACCATAATAAATAAAAGACTGAAGCCTGGTCCTATTCTAATTCAACATCACAAAAGGGTTTTTGTTGTCATGCATTTAAAATTCTTTAACACCGAATTAACTTATGACAACTAACAAAAAAGAAACTATGACAATACGAAGAGAGACACAAATTGAGCACTGCAGACATTACACGAAGAAGCGAAATACATAGTACACAAACCCAGAGCTTTCTAGAAATCTCATCCTATGACAGCTCCCCAATTTATTTGATGTTCTATTTCAGGCAAAATGAACATTTTTAAAAAACATTACAGTTTGTTATTAAACAAGGTGAGCACCCCTGGGGCGGTGCTCCGTGTGTCCTGCCACACACTGAACCCAGGGCAGTAACTCATCCTGAGGACCATGGAAGCTTCATGTGTGAAACCTGCCCAGACTTTGTCCCAGAGCTGAAGGGAACCTGAATTCCACTCTACAATAAACTGTAACTGGAATCCTGACATCCTTCAGGGCCCAGCATTCCTGACCTCTCGGGGGTCACCAGCCTAACTCACACCTTACCTGGCGACAGCTTCATATACCTGCACCATATGGCCCTGTGCAACTTTATGGAAACTCTAAAGAGTCAAGAGACTTGAGGAAACGCCCCTCTGAATGGCTGAGCCTGAGGAGACCAGCACTTGCACAGCGGGTGGAGGAAGTGCTTCCTCTTTGCTGGGGGGATGCGGGAGGCTCCTCAGAATCCCTCAATGACACGCAGTTCCAGACACTCACTGTGACCCTGGAGGGCTCACTGAGCCACAGGGCCTTCCCAATCTCAGGGCAGATCCACGTAGACTAGAAGAGGGTCCCAGATGGAGGGAGAAGCCAGGTCCCAGGGAGGGTGTGGAGGACACGGTCACCCAGGGCCCTCTAGCCCAGCTTGAGGGGATCCCATCAGGGTGGGAAGAAATGTTCCCCCTCCCCCTCAGGGGCCTCTGCCAGGGTCACAGCCCCTTCAGTTCTGTGTCCTCGGGGCCCACTCTCCTCACCCTAGTCCTGGTCCTGCTGCCCAAGCCTGCCTTAAATCCTCCAGCCTGGACCCTCTGCTCCAGCCTGGACCCTCTGCTCCACCCTGACCCCTGGAGGAGGCCTACCAGGAGGAAGCTGGCCTGAGGTGGAGGGATGTGGGTAACATTCCTGATGCACCCGTGAAGGTTACCTGGACAAACCAGCCTCAGTCACAAAATTCTCCTGGGTTTTGACTTTAGTGAGCAGGTTTTGCTGCTCTTCGTTGCTTACTCTCTTCTGGATATACTCAATGATATCCTCAAAAAAGCTTTTACCCTAGGTGGATAAAAGACTAAGATGAGAAGAAATTATGGTGTAATGTAATGGTGAATGGTACTGAGGATGAAGTGGTTAAAGTTAATGTTCCTGAGCAGCAGTCATCTGGGGATACTGTTGATGGGTTCACCTGGGGTTATGGGTGGACTGTGTGCAACCGCCCCAGTCATATGCTGAAGCCATAGCCTCTCCCCCACCTCAGTGAGTCTATTTGAAGATAGAGCCTTTAAGGTAGAAATTACAGTGAGATGAGGTCATAAGTGTGGGGCCCTAATACAAGAAGATTTGTGTCCTTATTTGAAGAGGAAGAGATACCAGCTCACTCTCTCTGTGTCTATCCTGCAGCAGGAAGGGTTGTTAATTATTTTTCTTTTTCCTGTTTTAGTAAGAGTGAAAGGAACCAGGTCTCGTATGGAGGGAACCCAGAGCACTAAATCTGTGTATTTATTGATTGGGGTGTGGGTGGGTGCAGGAAATGACAGAGCACTTGGGTATCTGCAGGGGTGTTTGAGATCAGTAGAGCCAGTACCTGCCTGAGGCATCAGACCTGGTAAGCACATGCTTATATATGAGGTCCCTGGGCGGGTGTGGTGACACAGCATGGAGGGAGAGGTGATTCTGGGCGAGGGGGAGTTTTCCACCTGGATCTAACAGTCTGGGTATAGGGGACAGCACCACACTCGGCAGGACCTCCTGTGTGGCCCAGGCCACAGACCACGTTACATTTCATCCTCACAACAATAGAGGGGAATATTCTTCTCATTTTACAGGTGAGGGCAGATAACTGTGCTCCAGTCACACAAGGGGGAGGCAACAAGGCCAGACTGGGGTTCAGTTCAGGGTCTGTGAGCCTTGCAGAGCAGCTGGGCAGGCGGCAGGGCGAGAGTTGGAAGAAACAGCCTCTGTGGTGATGCCCCACGGTTTGGGAGCAGGAGGTGGCTTGGACCAGGAGAGAGGGCAGGAGAAGCTTCAGGGATGTTGCAGGACCTCCTCTCCCTGCCCCGTCTGGTCCTGGGGCCTCCCTCTGCTGTCCCCTCTGTCCGTGGGCTGTTCTGGCCTCACTTGTGAATCATGAGCTGGGATCTGGGGGACCAGGAGGGAGAAACTGAGCCCTTTGGCCATGGCTCCCAGAGAAGAGGGCCAGAAAGGAGGCTATGGGGACAGACCTCAGGGTGGGGGAAATCTCTTGGGCCTCCATGGGACACGAGGATGCTTATCTATTCCCTTCTGATTCTTGATTCTTCTCCAGGTTAATTCACATAGTTGGCAGCATCTCAGTTCTGGTGATAAGTAGGAACCACCCAAACAAGCAACAGCTGACTACCTGAGAAGTCCAGAGGTCTTTTGGGCTCATGGCAGCAGCAGGACTTCAGAGATCTCCTTTCAGCTCCTTGTCTGCGTCAGGCTGGAAGGAAGTGTGGCTTACCCTTGGGAAGGAAAAACAGACTGTGGGCTCTGTCATGAGTGAGCAGTGACTGCAGGGAGCAGTCAGGGGTTTGGTCTCCAGCGGTTTCCACCAGGACGGCCACCAGTGCCACCAAGCACTTAGCCCAGCCTGCTTCTCTGTCCCCTGGGCTCCGCTGGCCACAAGTTAAGGAAAGTTACTCATCCTCCCACTGCTCTCTCCACCCTGAGTCACGGTCCTGCTCTCCTGTTGGGGCATTGGGAGAAGGTAATCAGACAGGAGACAGCCATCTGCGAAGTTATAGGAGCAATAATACCTGAGACAGCAGAACAGGTATGAAGGGCTACTCTGGAAATCACCTGAGGGAACACGTGTGTGCACTACTTGGTAATAACTGACACTGATTCTTTCTCTATGACATGCAGGCTCCTGAGACTCACCTAAAATTTTAGGTCAGCCCAAGTTTGCATGCTGGTGCCAGAGCCTGGTCTTTCCGATCTACAGCCCACAATTGTGATGACTATGCCCTACGCCTTTTTTAATACGAAAATATTTATTCCTAGATATGTTTATTAACCAATGAGTGTTTTTGTTCTAAAATGATGTCTTGCTTCCTGTGCTCCAGTCTCTGCTTTGATAAATTTCCTGATGCTGCAGCTCCCACAGCCCACGCCCTCCTAGCTTCTGCAACAGCCTTTATCTCACAAGGGCCTGAAGTCCCTCCGACCCCGCCCAATCCCTGAAGCTCTGCCCTGGGTGGCTGAGGACCCCTGATGGTGCCCAGCCCCTTTTGCTGTCATCCCCTGGCTGCTGAACTTTTAGGCTGTTTCTAATTATGTACATAAACAATAGTGCAAAGAACACCTTTCTTGTAGAAAAGTTTGCCTTCATTTGATAATATTTCTTTAAGCTATTTTTGGAAGTAGAATGAATGGGCCTGAGGGTATCAACACCTAAAAAGTTTTCATACCTAGAGCCACACTGTTATGCAAGGAAACTACCAATTTATATTCAGACTCATGTTATAGGAGAGTGCCTCCTTCAATCTTGCCAGTTCTCAGTTGTCTTTTTTTTTTTTTTAAGCAGATCTTTATATTGAGAAGTTTTCTCTTGGTTCTGGTTGTAACTATCATGTGCTGGGAGGGAAAGAAAAAAAATAAATGTTGATTATGTTCAATCCCTTTTTAGAAGGCAAAAGAGCATTTATCAACTACCCCTCCTGAGACCTGACTGAAATGATAGTAAAGATCCTTATTGCCATAGCAACAGCTATTGATGAGAGCCTCAAGTGTTTCTGATTTTGCTCTACACTTCAGTTGCTCTAAGATTTTATAAATTATAATGTATATTATTCCAATAACCCTGAGGTGTGTACTATTATATCCCTGTTTGAAGATAAGGAAACTGAAGCACAGATGCTATGTGTTTTGCCCAAGGTCAGAAAACTTGTTCACGATAAACTGGGTTCCGATTCACTCTCTGGGCTCAAGATCTCATACCTGCCTCTCCTCAGTTCAGTTCAGCTCTTCAGTCTTGTCTGACTCTTTGCAACCCCATGGACTGCAGCATTCCAGGCTTCCATGTTCATCACTTCCAGTGTTGAGCACTTCCAGAGCTTGCTCAAACTCATGTCCATCGAGTCAGTGATACATCCAACCACCTAATCCTCTGTTGTCCCCTTCTCCTCCCACCTTCAATCTTACCTAGCATCAGGGTCTTTTCCAAAGAGTCAGTTCTTTGCATCAGGTGGTCAAAGTATTAGAGCTTCAGCTTCAGCATAAGTTCTTCCAATAAATATTCAGGACTGATTTCCTTTAGGATTGACCAGTGTGAACTCCTTGCAGTCCAAGGGACTCTCAAGAGTCTTCTCCAGCACCATAGTTTGAAAGAATCAATTCTTCAGTGCTCAGCCTTCTTTACGGTCCAACGCTCACAGCCATACATGATTACTGGAAAAACCATAGCTTTGATTCGATGGACCTTTGTTGGCGAAGTAATGTCTCTGCCTTTAAATATGCTGTCTATGTTGGTCATAGCTTTTCTTCCAAGAAGCAAACATCTTTAATTTCATGGCTGCAGTCACCATCTGCAGTGATTTTGGAGCCCAGGAAAATAAAATCTGTCACTGTTTCCATTGTTTCCCCATCTATTTGCCATGAAGTGATGAGGCCGTATGCCACGATCTTAGTTTTTTGAACGTTGAGTTTTAAGCCAGCTTTTTCACTCTCCTTTTTGACTTTCATCAAGAGGTTCTTTAGTTCTTCTTTGCTTTCAGCCATAAAGGTGGTGTCATCTGCATATTTAAGGTTATTGATATTTCTCCCAGTAATCTTGAGTCCATCTTTTACTTCATCCAGCCTGGCATTTCTCATGATGTACTCTGCATATAAGTTAAATAAGCAGGGTGACAATATACAGCCTTGATGGACTCCTTTCCCAATTTGGAACCAGTCTGTGGTTCCATGTCCAGATCTAGCTGTTGCTTCTTTACCTGCATACAGATTTCTCAGGAGGCAGGTCAGATGGTCTGGTATTCCCATCTCTTGAAGAATTTTCCAGTTTGTTGTGATCCACACAGTCAAAGGCTTTAATGTAGTCAATGAAGCAGAAGTAGATGTTTTCTGGAATTCTCTTGCTTTTTCTATGATCCAATGAATGTTGTCAATTTGATCTCTGGTTCCTCTGCCTTTTCTAAATCCAGCTTGAACATCTGGATTTTCTCTGTTCACATACTGTTGAAGCCTAGCTTGGAGAATTTTGAGCATTACCTTGCTAGTGTGTGAGATGAGTGTAATTGTGTGGTAGTTTGAACAGTCTTTGACATTGCCTTTCTTTCTGATTAGAATGAAAACTGACCTTTTCCAGTCCTGTGGCCACTGCTGAACTTTCCAAATTTGCTGGCATATTGAGTGCAGCACTTTGACAGCATCATCTTTTAGGATTTGAAATAGCTCAGCTGGAATTCCATCACCTCCACTAGCTTTGTTTCTAGTGATGCTTCTAAGGCCCACTTGACTTCACACTCCAAGCTGACTGGCTTTAGGTGAGTGACCACACCACCATGGACTTCTCGGTCATTAAGACCTTTTTGTATAGTTCTTCTGTGGGTTCTAGGCCAAAGGACTAGAGCACCCCCAAAATCCCCCTACCTCTTGGGTCTCCAGTCACATCTGAAGAGTCCACATCCTGAGCTGAGCCTACCTGAGCAGGTGCCGCCTCCCTCTGCTCTGTTTAGGGGCCCCGGGGGAACGGGAGGAAGCCCTCAGACACACCTGCCCCCACATCCAGGCTCTGCCCCTGCTTAACCTGCTGCCTCAGGCCCTGACCGCACCTCTCTGGGCTTCCATTTCCCTTCTTCTGTCAGGGGCAATCATCCTTTTCTCAGACATTCATCCTGAGGATGGGGAGTTAGGCGAAGTCTTAACCCCCTACTTACCCAGGAGCCTTCCTCTGCCTGATTGTGAACAAGATCCAGTTGTTCTCAGCTCTGCAGATGCAGCCACCAGCTGTGCATCTCTGCAATAATCCGCACACACCCTCTGGGCCCAGATATACACCAGGAAGCAAAAGGGAAAGGGAAAACCCTCACATCTGAGTCACTCAGGCCTGCCCACCCACCGGGCCCTACCCTGGGCTATTGCCCCCTTCCTGTTGACCCCTTAGAGAAACAAGCTCAGCTCTGACCTGCCAGGTCCTTCTTGACTCAGCACATCCTACCCTGGATCTGTGAAGGAAGACCTGCCACCAACAGACTGTGAGGCCCTTGGCAAATCACTCTCCCACCCCTCCCTCTGTCCCCCTTTCCCATGTGATACCTGCCTGCCTTGCTGAAGTTGCTCTGGCCAGTGGGCTAAAGGTTGCTGTCCAGGTCTTTGATCTAGAAGAGGCGAGCTGGATGCTTATTCCACACCGCACCCCGCTCCCCGCACCAGCACCCACCATGAGCTCTGGAGCAAGGCCAAGGCTCAGCGAGGAGCCTGGAGTCAGGGTCTATCCTGCTGCACTGTGAGCAGGCATCTCCAGATACAGAGGAAGCAGGACCTGGGGATATAGTGGAGAAAGGCTTGGGAAGGGGACAAGTTGCAGTCAGCAAAGGGGAAGTAGTGATTAGACTTGCAGACAAACACAGAAACTCAGCCCTGAAGGAATCTTACATCTGGGTGTCTCTGCCCACGTGCACTTCTACCAAAGGTCGCAGTGGGGATCGGGGTTCAGGCAGCTTTACCTTAGGTAAACAGAGAAAAAGCTTTTTTATTATTTTTTATGTTTAACAGGCAATGTAAAGTCAAGAGTGGGTTTAGCAGCCTTAGGAGACAGAGGACCTAAGCAGCAGAGGCTGAGCAGGGTGCCGCCACAGGCAGGAGAGCCAGCTGGGACCACACTTGGTTTGGAAACAGGGCCCTGACAGAACAAGCCTCTTATCACCGATCGTCATTGACAGGGAGACGGGGCCCAGCCCAGCTCATCACTCATCTGAGTGTAAACACTTGGTAGATATTCTGTGCAAGCAACACAGCTTGCTGAGAAGAAGCAGCTTTAGTATAAATACTGACCTCTGTAACTTAGCACAACACTGCTCAGTTAGGTTTAAGCCCCAGGAACAAGCCAACAGGATGTTGTGTACAGCTGGTGTGAAGGCGGCTCTGTGAGTTGCAAGGTACCTTTGAGACATGGGAGCAGCAGCTTAAAAGCACGCAGTGCCAGGGCCTGCAGAGAAACTAGAAGCCACACCAGAGGCCCTGCGGGGAGGGACTCAGGTCCTGGGTGGTGGGCACGTGCATGCAGCACAGACCCCTGCCCGTCTCTCCCCACGTGGGACAGGACAGAAGGTGGGGACAGACAGCCGCGTGACCTGGGCTCCAGGAAGGCAGGTACACTGCCCCGGACCCAGGATAGCTGTGCTACAGAAACACCACGTGCTTGCTCCACTTCCTCCTGGGACAGGACACCCTGTGTCCTCCCGACTGATCAGCTCAACCTGGATGCAGGAAAGAGGTTGGAGGCATACAGAGGCCCCAGCCCGGACAGTCCTTCCCAGGCAGGGGCCGTGGCCACGTTCCTGGACCCTGGGCCCAGCTTCCTCCTGTGCTCCGTGGGGTGATACCACCTGCTCTCAGAGGGGCAGTGAGATCCGATGAGGACCCAGGTGACAGTGCTGACACAGCGATGGCCCCGCCCAGGCTCCACAGGAGTGAATTTCCCCGCAGGAAAGAGGAGCAGGGAGTGGGATCCCCGTGGAGACTGGTATCAGGGGAGCAATGTTCCTGGATGTCAGGACCCTACTGCACCTCCCTGTTGCCTGCACGTATGTAATACACATGCAGAGGTACTGAGAAGGGGCTCAACAGAGCAGGAGAAGCACTGGCATCACGCTGGGGCCCTTCACCCCTGACATCCCTGCAGATGCAGCAGGGGGAGGTGATTCGTGTTTGTCTCCAGCTGGGGAAGTGAGTGGTGCACTTACTGTCGTGTGTGGGGTGCTTGGACCCAGAGCAGGGTGAGGAGAGTCATGTCTGTTGGTCTGAGAAGAGGGCACATGTGCATCCAGGAAGCACTCCATCTGGGGCCTCTTGACCTGAGACTTTACCCCCAGGGTTCAGGGTCCCTGTTACCCACTCATCTTCCTCACCCTTCATCCTGACCTGCTGCTGCTGCTGCTAAGTAACTTCAGTCGCGTTCGACTCTGTGCAACCGCATAGATGGCAGCCCACCAGGCTCCCCCATCCCAGGGATTCTCCAGGCAAGAACCCTGGAGTGGGTTGCCATTTCCTTCTCCAATGCATGAAAGTGAAAAGTGAAAGTGAAGTCGCTCAGTCGTGTCCAACTCTTAGCAGCCCCATGGACTGCAGCCTACCAGGCTCCTCTATCCCTGGGATTTTCCAGGCAAGAGTACTGGAGTGGGGTGCCATTGCCTTCTCCGTCAGCATGATCTACTGGTCCAAAACTATAGTCCCTGTACCCAAGCTATTCTGTGTCCTGAGAATTTGACACTGGGATTCCTGGTGCCTGGACCTAAGCCCCCTGCTGGCAGGGGACAGACCATGAGCTCTTGCAGGGGGACCTGTCCTGCTCCCTGTACTTCCTGAACTGTGTGAGTTTGGGGGTTTCTTTCCTTTCTCTGACCTGCCCGGCTTCCCCCAGCACCCTCTTCGTGCTCACTTAGTCAGACTCAATTCCTGTTGCTCAGAACCACAGGGATCTCACCTGACACAGGGCTCACTGTGGAATTGCATCATCTGAACATTGAGCTCAGTAGGGTCAGCTCTAAGGGTTCGGGGGGTGTGGGGATGGACACTGACTGGTTCTGTATCCAGTGCCTGAAACCCTGCCCAGGAGTCTGTGCAGGATGGTAATTCTCCAGGAAATGATGAAGAAATGAACTCCTATTTCTGAAGGTCAGGCAGGCAATGGCCATGACTGCTGACGGTACGATCCCTGAGTCGATCCTTCTCCAGATCCCCTGGAGAAGGAAATGGCAACCCACTCCAGTATTCTTGCCTGGAAAATCCCATGGATGGGAGAGGCCGGCAGGCTACAGTCCATAGGGTCGCAAAGAATCAGATGATACTGAGCGACTTTTCTTTGCTCTTTTTTTTTTTTTTTTTTTGCTGACATCTTTAGGAAGGAATGGAAAGGCCAGTTGAAGCCTCAGGGTAACACTGGCTGAGAAGGAGTCAGAGTCAGAGGCACTGAGGAAAGTCTTCCGAGGGAGGTTTGGACAAAAGTGGGGAGAAGGCTCTGCAGCACGTGGGGAGGGACTAAGGAGACGTCCTGGGATCATTTCCAGGTCCCGGGTCTCTGGCTTCCTGCCCTGGGCTCCAGGCATGGAAGCCTGTTTGGGTGCTCACATGCTCCACACGTGGAAACACAGAGAGTTGGTGCCCTGTGGAGCAGGCCCGTGGGGGTGACAGCCACACCCAGATGCTCCTCTTTCCTCCCTGGAGAGGAGGAGCCTGAGGCATCCCATGAAGGCTCCTCAGAAGGTCCAGGCAGGTGTGATCCCAGATGGGTGACCAGGTCAGAACATGGCCTTGGATGGACTTTCCCTCCATCCCCGCTCCCATCCTCCTCAGTCCTGCCCCTGGGGATGGAGTGAGCCTGGCCTCCAGCTCTGCCCTCAGGGGACCCCAGGCTCTTGCACACTGCTTTGGTCTGCAGTTAAGGTTTGGCATCGTGCTCAGAGTCATGGGCAGCCAGAGAAAAGCTGGAGACGGGTACTGCAAAGGTCAATATAAGTAAGGGTCACTCTAGCCCTGTGTGGGGAATAGATGAGTGGGGCAGGGCAGTGCCCCAAGGTAAACACAGGAAGGCAGTTCTGGAAGCTCCTGCAGGAGTCCTGGTGAAACGTGCAGGCAGCCTGGGTGAGGCGTGTGCTGTCTCTCTCTCCCCTCTGTTTACAGCTGACTCCCCCTCACACCTGCACACAAGCCCTGTACTCTCAGTCACCCTTGGGTGCCCTGTGTCCATCCTGGTCCCCGGGGCTGGAAGAGGAGGATCCCCGAGCTCAGCCCAAGTCAGATGACACGGGTATCCCCGGGCGTCCCACGGGGCCTGTGCGGATCCAGGGTCTGAGATAAATGATTGGATGGGAGCCCAGCGGGCAGGCAGGAGGAGCCATGGAGGACGTGCGCCCTGAGACCCTGGGAGCCAGGCTCCCAGGGAAGGAGGTCAGGCATCTGGAGCCCAGGTGAGCCCCTCAGTCAGTGAAAGGAAGCCTCAGTGAATCAGCTCATATTTATTGAACCAGAGTCTAGAGAACACAAGGTGGAGAGACCAGAGCAACCTGAAATATCTTATCCAGCCTCACCCCCAGCTGAAGAAGAAACCCAGGGTCCCAGAGTCGTGTCTGTTGGCCCAGGCTGTTTCATCTCCTGACACTCCGAAAACTTCCTGACCTGTTTCTGCCTCCTTGTTTCTCCTTCTTTCTTTAATCATCCTCTCCTCCTGCTCCACTCTTGGACTTTCATGGAAACCTCACTGGTCCCTCAGTGCACTCTGGACCCAAAGAGCTTCTGGCACCTTGTCGTGTGGTCCATCCACGGTGTCGTCACACCCCTGCTGCCACCAACATATCGTCACCGTTGTCACCAAGAAGCCACCGCCTGAAGCTCTGCATAGATAGTTCTGCATGAAGACGCACAGATGCCCAACAGGCACATGAAAACATACTCAACAGCACTAATTATAGAGAAACGAAACCAAACTGCAATAAGGTATCTCCCCTACAGCAAGCACAGGGGCCACCACCAACATCCACAGTGCTCTGAGGCTGTGGAGGAAGGGAACCCTCTACCCTGTTGGTAGGAATGTAAACTGGTACAGCCTCTCTGGAAGACCATATGGAGTTTTCTTCAACAACTAAAAACAGAGCTACCATATGATTTAGCAATCCCACCTCTGGGCATATATCCAGAAAAAAATTAAAGCTCTAGTTTGAAAAGATACACATACCCTGATGCTTATAGCAGTACCATTCATAATGGCCAAGATATGATATTAACCAAAATGTCTGTTGACAGATTAATGAATAAAGCAAATGTGGTACATATATAATAACATGGAATCCTACACAGCCATAAAGAATGAAATACTATTATCTGTAACAATATGTATGGATCTAGAGATGACTATGCTGAGTGAAGTCAGACAAAGACAAATATGTGATATTAACCTATATGTAGAATCCAGAAAATGATACAAATGAACTTACCTACAGAATAGAAACAGACTCATAGACATAGAAAATGAACTTTTTACCAAAGTTTTGGGGGGATAGGTAAATTAGGAGATGAGAAAAACAGATACACACCAGATAAACAAGGGCCTGCCTACTGTAGTAGCATAGGACCAGTATTGAATATTTTGTAATAAACTATAATGGAAATGAATTAAAAAGAATATAGATATATACATGCTCAGATGCTGTGTCATGTCTGACTCTTTGCAATCCCATGTACTGTAACATGCCAGGCTCCACTGTCTAAGGGATTTCCCAGACAAGAATACTGGAGTGGGGTATCATTTCCTCCTCCAGGAAATCTTCCCCACCCAGGAATCAAACCTGTGTCTCTTGCTTAGCAGACACATTCTTTACCACCTGGGAAGTCGAAATAAATACATAGATACCTGTATAATTGAAGCACGTTGCTGTATACCTGAAATTAACAGAACATTGTAAATCAATTATCCTTCAATAAAACAAACAAGAGTCACTGCCAAGTAAGACACATCAGCTACGGCCAGAGGTGAGTTGCTGTTGAAGAGGTCTAGAGACCACCACCAGGGGAGACTCTTCTCGCTGGGACATCACAGCCTGTGGAGGGAGAGAGGAGCCCCTGCTACTTTTGATCCCAGCATCCCTAACTGACTTTCTCCCACTTTCAACCACTCGAACACCTGGCCTCTCACCGTTAGTTCACCTGCCTCTCCCTTTATTCCTCCTCCAGGGTCATCTTTAGTCAGAAGTAAGTGGTTTCTGATGGGAGGGGAGTTTGGGGGAGGATGGATATGTGTATATGAGGGGCTGAGTCCCTTTGCTGTTCACCTGAAACTATCACAACATTGTTAATCGGCTATACCCCAACACAAAATAAAAAGTTCTTACAATGAAAAACAGTGGTTTCTCCCCGCCTCTCACTCTCTGGTCCCCCCTCCTCCCTCAATCCAGGCTCCAGGCCCCTTCCTCTCTCTCCTCATCTATCACCTACATCCATCCCTTCCCTGCTGTGCTCAACCACAGAAATGCCAGATTCCTACACCCAGCTTCATTAACGTGGTCTCCCTCTCCTTCCCTCTAACAAGGTACCTCCGCCCTTCAGCCCCTCACGCGTCCTGGACCCCGCACTGCTCTGGGGGTGGCTCAATCAGGTCCTCCTGCAGACGCTCATAGATCAGGGTGAGCGCCTCCAGCCTCCTCTCCAGCTCCCAGGCCCGCTGCCGCAGGGCTTCAGCTGCTGCTGTCTTGGCCCCATCGTGGAGGTGCTTGGATTCCTTCACCAGGAAGCCCACATCCACCAGGAGGAGCACCCCTGCAGTGGCCAAACCCGCGATCCGGGCTCCTTTGGTAATTGCTGAAGCTGTGGCTTTGAAACCTGCCTCTATCTGCTGGATGGCTGAGGCTGAGATTCTCCCAGGCCCCATAAAGATGCTTGCATTGGCTGCAGAGCCAGCATGGGTGCGCATTTCAATGCATTGTACAGCTTCTGTGACTTTCTCTGCTGTGTCAACAATGTGGGGGTTCTCTTGAGTACCTTTAGGAGAACCTTCCATTTCTTGACGACAGCTGACATCATGCGACTGGCTTCGGTTTCTGCTGATGACCTACTCACATGTTCGATGATGCTGGTGGACACACTGGTCACAGCAGCTGCTGCTCCCAGCCCTAGCCCGGTGGCCAAGAGCGCCACACTGGCCCCCATTGTCACGGGTGCCAGAGCCAGGCCAACAATCGTCAGAATACCAGACACAGCACCGGTGCTGTGGGCCATCACATTGGAGATGGTACATCCCTTATGGACCTTCTCAACCTTGTCTGCGAGCTCGTGGAACTTGTCTATGAACTCCTCCAGCTGCTGTTTCACCCGAGGAAACGTATTCAGAAACCTCCTCCTGTCCAGCTGCTCTTTGAGGAGTCTTTCTTGGTCCTGCTCACCCAAGGCTCTTTGCAATTCGTTCAGATATTTGTGTAGTTCATCCGCGTCTTCCCTGTAAGAGTGAAGGTCAAGGGATTAGAAAGGCAGCTTGCGTGTCTGTAAAACTGGCTCCATAATATCTATTCTGCATAAATACAGATACGTTCCTACAAATCATTAGAAAAGAATTTTATAAATGTAAAATTTTCTCTTTCAACCTTAAACACGTTTCATACTTTATAGATGCTCCATCTTGAAATAGCTAAACTTGGAATAGGTAAATGAAAGTCAGCTTAGGATACTGGGAACTTAAGAAAGGTATTTGAGAGGATTCCCAGGTGGTCCAGAGGTTTCAACTCTGCACTCCCACTGCCGGCCTTGACTCAGTCCCTGGTTGGGGAATGAGGATCCCACTGGCCATATGGCTCAGCCAAAGAAAAGATATGTGGTAAAGACATCACACAGGTGGGTCTACACCATCACTTTGAAAGAGTATTTGGGGTGGGAACTCCACAGATAAACAAAAACATGTAGGACTGGAGGAGAAAACCTTCATTCAAGGGCCTCAGTGTGTGGTGAGAAGCCTCCCTGCCCTTTGCCCGTGGCTACTGGGAAGTGGTCCCTGAGCCCGAGGATTCTGGCTGACGGTGTCCTTGCCTGCCTGGGCCTTTGGCCACTGCTCAGTCTGACAAGGTGACGAGGGACCCAAGGCTTCTGGGTCCCGTGGTATCAGTTCTGCCATCTGGTAGAGCTGGACACTAGGGTACAAGTCTGACGTCCAGGAGGGGCTGGAGAGGGCAGGTCAGGGTAATTTGGCTTCTAAGCAGGGTGAGTGTCCCTGATGGGCAGCACTCCGTGCATCTTGTCACACACCGAATCCAGTTCACTAACGTGTCCTGAGGACAATGGAAGCTTCGTATGGAAACCTGCCCAGACTCTACCCTGTGGCTGGTAGGAACTTTTATCCTTCCCTGTAGTAAACTGTAGCTGGGATCATGAAGCTTTCAGTGAGCCCTGTCCATTCTATAGGGAATTCTTGAACCTGAGAGTTGCTTTAGGGATCCCCTAAATTTGCCATTGAAGTCAAAGTAAGGGCAGTCGTGGGCATTGTGCCTTCACACTTTTCAGACTGGCTGTCTCTATGACTTAGAATTTTTTAAACCCCAAAAGTCAGAGCTAGAGGGCCACCTTATAGTCATTTGGTCTGCCATCCGCTGTCTTCTAGGCATTGAGCCCTTGAGCTTCTCAGCAGAAGGTCACTGGGTCCACCCACTGCCCCAGTTGACAGGGAAGCGGGAGATGTGCTATGAGCCCTGGTTTCCCTTGGACTCTCCAGCTCACCTCACTGACTCCTGACCCGTCTCCCAGCAGCCTCAACTGCTCAGGGGTCACCAACCTAACTCACAATTTACCTGGCAACAGCTTCACCTGCCTGCACCCCAAGGCCGTGTGCAACCTGTGGAACCTCTAAAGATTCAAGGGACTTGAGGAAACGCACATCTGAACAGCTGAGCCTGAGGAGACCAGTCCTTGCACAGCTGCTGGAGGAAGCGTTTTCCTCTTGGGTGGGGAGGAGTGAGGCTCCTCAGAATCCCTCAAATGTCACACAATCAGAGCCACTCACTGTGACCCTGGAGGGCTCCCTGAGCCATCGGCCTTCCCACTGTCAGGGGGACTCCACATGGACTAGAAGAGGGTCCCAGATGGAGTGAGAAGCCAGGTCCCAGGCAGGGTGTGCCGACACGGTCACCCAGGGCCCTCTAGTCCAGCATGAGGGGAGCCCATCAGGGAGGGAAGAAATGTCCCCTCCCCCTCAGGGGACCTCTGCTAGGGTCACAGCCCCTTCAGGTCTGTGTCCTCCGGGCCCACTCTCCTCACTCTATTCCTGGTCCTGCTGCCCAAGCCTGCCTGCTAGTCCTCCAGCCTGGGCCCTCTGCTCCACCCTGACCCTGGGTCTGACCCTGGTGCAGGCCTCCCTGGGCCTTTGGACGAGATGACTGCACTTGGTTCCCCACCTCTGGCCTGCGGTTCACTCTGAGGCCGTCACCACCGTCCATCAAACTGAATTGCTGCTCCCACTGGACACAGGACGGATCTGAGACTCAAAGTCTTAAGGTCACAGGCCCAGGAGCTGGGCAGGGCTGGACCCAGGGTCCCACCAGCTCCTCCAGCTCCCCTCCAGCCTCTCTGCCTTAGGGGCCAGCAGGACCCTGCAGGGTTGGTACAGCTCCTAACATGGGGAAGAGAGAGACTGTAGGCAGACCCAGGACACAGATGGTGGTGTCAGGATTTTACAACTTGGCCCAAAGGAAATTCTGCTTGGTTCTCCTCAGCAGAAAAAGACCTTGGCCTCTATCTCTTCCCAACAAGTTTTTTAAATGTTACTATTGATTGAGTACTTACTCTGTGTCAGTCATTATGGGAAGCACTTTAGAGGCATGAGCTCAGTGTCCTCACAATAAAAATGAAACAATGAAGAAACTAAAGCAGATAGCAGTTCAGTAACTTGTCCAAGGTCACATAACCTGCCCCTTCCTTGCAGGTTTCATCTCTTCTCAACCCACAATCAGTCACTGTCAGCAGTTGACATGGAGGAAACATTCCTGATGGGATCTTGAGAAGGAACACCCTTGACTCCCACAATAGGGTCCTGCCTTGAGGAGGTGTTCCTGCCGGAGGAAGCTAGCCTGGTGCTGGGGACGTGGGTGACCTTCCTGGTGCACCTGTGCAGGTTACCTGGACAAATTGGCCTCAGCTTCAGTTACTTCCAGGAATCTATTCAGCAGGCGTAGCAGTTCCTCTCTGCTCAGTATGTCCCAGAGACATTCAACAACCTCCTCAAAAAAGATCTTAATATCTAGATGAAAGAAAAGGTAATAAGATTAAAAGAATTTGTGGTAGGACATAAATGTTATTGAGTATAAAATAGTTAAAATTCATCTTGCTGAGCAGCAGTCACCTGGGGTGCTCTTGGTGAGGTCACCTAGGGTTATGGATGGACTGTCTCTCCCTCAATTCATGTTGAAAAGTTAACCCCCTGGGGGCCTTTTGAAGATAGGGCTTATAAGGAGGTTAGGTGAAATGAGGTCTGAGGTGGGATTCCCAGGTAAATTGAGGCCATAGGTGGGATTCCCAGGAAGTTGTAGTGTAAAGAACCTGCCCGCCAATGTGGGAGAAGTAAGAGATGCGGGTGTGATCCCTGAGTCAGGAAGATCCCTTGAAGGAGGGCATGGCAAGCCACTCCAATATTCTTGTTTGGAGAACCCCATGGATAGAGGAGGCTGCCAGGCTGCAGTCCATGTGGTTGCAAAGAGTTGGACATGACTGAGCAACTGAACACACACACACAAAGAGAAGAAAGAGCAAGTGTGATGTGTTAGTCACCACTTCCAGAATAGACTGGCAGCACCCTATAAATGAATGCTTTCATGTTTGGGCAGTGAAACAGCTGAATACTCACGTTAAATGGGATAAGGAATGTCATGACTACAAACAGCCTCAGATCACTACAGGGTAAGATTACTCCTCAATGAGTTATCAAAATCCCTGAGTGATTTCAGAGATCTGGAAGTTATGGAATTGTAGGTGAGATATTGGTGGCCAGGCTATATATATGTGTGTTTGTGGGCTGGGACTTGATGTCAAATGTGTTTCTTGGGAAATCCACATAAAGAGGCATTACTCTTATTTCACAGAGAGGCAAGTGAAACTCAGACAGGAGAATGGACAGTCCAAGGCCACAGAGCCGAAGGCGCTGAGGTTGAATCCAAGGTCAAGTGTCAGCCATTTCTTGGACATGCCTTTGAATCCTCCTTACACTGAAAACTCCTGTGGCGTGTTCATCCTCCTCTACAGCACACAACGGGGACTCTTCGCAACCCATTTTGGTGGTGAGCATGCAGTAGCGTATATAGAAGAAGAAACACATGTGGTGCACACGGAACGTAGGAAACATTACAAACTCACGTTACCTAATTTAAAAAAGACTTTAGGACCACACGCCATTGAGTAAAACTACCATGTGAGAGGATTCCTGCCTCTGACCACAGACGCTAGGATGGGCAGGGGAGGGGATCAACCAGGTGGAGGAGGGGTGGGGCCAGATGTGATCCTCATCACCCCTCCCCTCCAGGCGGGAGGGGGCAAAGGCCAGGCTGGGGTTCAGTGCAGGGCCCACTGACCCTTGCAGAGCAGCTGGGCTGGTGGCTGGGAAGAGCCAGAGGAAACAGCTTCTGTGGTGATGCCGCAGGATCTGGGAGCGGGAGGAGGCTTGGGCCAAGGGAGAGAGCAGGAGAAGCTCCAGTGATGCTGCAGGACCTCCTATCCCAGGCCTGCCTGGCCTTGGGGACTCCCATCTGGGGTCCATGCTCCATGTGTGCTCTCCCGGCCTCTGTCCTGAGTCACTTGCTGGGTGGTGGGAGAGGCCGGAAGTCAGCACCTTGGTCATGGCTCCCTGAGGAGAGGGCCGGGACGGAGGCTGTGGGCAGACCCCAAGGTTGAGGGGAATCTCCTGGTCTCTCTTGGAAGCTCAAGGATGCTTATCCATCCCCTTTGTGGTTCTTGATTCCTCTGTAGTTTAACTCAGCTTGGAAACACCACCCTCAATTCTGGGTCACCAGTAGGAACCTTCCAGAGAAGAGGCAGCTGACTACCTGAGCAGAGTCTGACGTTTTCTGAGCTCATGGTGGCTCCAGGGGGTCTCAGGGATCTCCCTTCAGTCCTCGTCTGCGTCAGGCTGGAAGGAGGTGTGCCCTCACCCTTGGGGAGAGAAAAGAGGTTGTGAGCTCCACTGTGAGGGAGCAGCAGCTGCAGGGAGCAGCGAGGGACAAGTTCTCTGGTGGGTTCCCCTGGGACGGCCACCAGTGCCTCCAGGAACTAGCCCAGTGTGGCTCTCTGTCTCCTGGGCTCTGCTGGTTGTTAGCTAAAAGTCATTCACCTCCTACAGCTCCTTCCAAGCCAAGTCAGAGTCCTGCTCTCCTTTTGGGGCACAAGAAGAAGGTAATCAGACAGGAGACAGCCATCTGCGAAGTTATAGGAACAATAAAACCAGAGACTAAAAGAACAGATAGGAGGTGATACTCTGGAATGAAGTGAGGTTGGGACACCTGTGATTTTGAATTGGTAATAACTAACATTAATGATAACATTGATCCAGTGTCCTTGCATGCAGGCTCCTGAAACTCACTCAGACTTAGCTGAGTCCAAATTGTCACGCTGGTGCCAGAGTCTGGACTAGAACCTGAGTCTCTCTGATCCAAATCACATGTGTGTGATGACTATGCTCTACTCCCTATAATATACAAAAATATTTATTTGTGGATATATGTTAATTGGTAAATGACTCTTCATTCCAAAATGATGCCTTGCTCCCTATCAATCTCTCCTGGATAAAGTTCCTGGTGATATAGCTCCCATAGCCCAGGTCCTCCTACTTCTGCAAGACACTTTTTCCCACAAGAGCCTGGAGTCCCACCAGCCCTGCTCCAATTTCTGTATCCCTGCTCTGAGTGCCTGAGACCCCTGCAGCTGTTCTGTCCTCCTTGCTTTCCCCTCCTTAATACTGGACTTGATGTAGTTTCTAATCCTTCATGTAGATAACAGTGCAAAGAATATTCTCCTTCTATAAAACTTCACCTACATCTGAGACTGTATCCTTAAGCTATATGTGCTGCTGCTGCTACTTCGCTTCAGTCGTGTCCGACTCTGTGTGACCCCATGGACGCCAGCCCACCAGGCTCCCCGTCCCTGGGATTCTCCAGGCAACAGCACTGGAGTGGGTTGCCATTTCCTTCTCCAATGAATGAAAGTGAAAAGTAAAAGTGAAGTCGCTCAGTCGTGTCCGACCCTCAGTGACCCCATGGACTGCAGCCCTCCAGGCTCCTCCATCCACGGGATTTTCCAGGCAAGAGTACTGGTGTGGGGTGCCATTGCCTTCTCCCTAAGCTATATCTAGAAGTAGAATTAAGATCAGATGGCATCAATACCTAAAAGATTTCCGTACCTAGAGCCACCGTGCTATGCAAACAAACTGTAGCAATTTATGTTCACACTTATAATATGAGGGTGTCCATCCTTTCAGTAATACCCATTCTCAGTGGTCTTTCTTTAAAAAAAAATCAGATCTTTATAATTAAATAATTTATTTTGGTTCTGCATGTGACTATCTTGCCATGGGAGATGAGGAAGGAAAGCAAGTGTTGATGATGTTGAGCTACTATTTTTAAGAAAGCAAAAGAGCATCTGTCAGCTGCTCCTCCTGAGCCCTGACTGAAATGGTGGTGAAGGTGTGTATGGGTATAAACCATCTGCTGATGAGAGTGCTGGTTTCTGTAGTGTAGTGGTTATCACGTCCACCTAACACGCAAAAGGGCCCCGGTTCAGAATCGAGTGGAAACAGCTTCACTTGGGCTTCCCTTGTGGCTCAGTTGGTAAAGAATCCACCCGCCATTCAGGAGACATGGGTTTGATCCCTGGGTTGGGAAGATCCCCTGCAGAAGGGAACGGCTACCCACTCCAGTATTCTGGCCTGGAGAATTCCATGGACTGTGTAATCCAAGGGATCACAAAGAGTCTGTCATGCCTGAGCAACCTTCACTTCACTGAGAAGAGCAACTGGTGCTTGTGATCGTTGCTCTGCATTGGTGTCAGCTCTGAAACTTTACCAATGGTCCCTCATATGTTATTCCATTAGCTTTTGAGGTGTGGACTATTGTGTCCTCATTTACAGATAAGGAAGCTGACGCACAGATGTTACCTGACTTACTAAGGTCAGAAGTCTTGCCCCTTGTACACTGGTTCCACCCCACTCACTGGCTCAAGAACCCATAGCCTGCCTCTCCTCCCTCTGCTGCTAATAAAAGCAAGCATGGGAGCAACAGGAGACCAGAGTCTTTCACGAATGTTTGAAGACTCACTGGGCAGAGAAGTGATAGCTGAGTAAAGAGGAGTGCAGTAGAGGGAGAGAAACAGGAAGCGTGTTCACAGGAGAGAAGAACGGTCTGCTGGGCAGAGCCCCAGAGAGGGAGCAAGATGAGAGGGAGGCCGAGGGGAGAGCAGGGGACAAGCCCACACTCCCACACCCCATCCCATATTCACCACAGCTTTCACTCTTCACCAGACTTTTAGAAAGTTACTTGAAAATCAGATGCAGGGGAAAAAAATAGATTTACATGTTTCTTTAATTATGGAGGAAGGTAAAGTATACCATGAGGGAACCCCGTGGGAAGGAAATCCAACGATCCCAGCTGGGCGTGCAGCAGACCTAGAAAGAAACCAGTCCAGAATGGGATAAGAAGTCCAGAGTCTGTGGGACAGGGACTCGGTATCACATGAGCCACAGTTGGAAAGAAATGGAGGAAATGCTGAAGATGATCAGTGCAAGGGGTGAAAATGAAGCCAGTTATAACATTAGGAAAAACTAAAGCTCAGGAAAAGAAGGTGATGACAGAGGATGAGATGGATGGATGGTGTCACCGACTCAAAGGACATGAGTCTGGGTAGGCTCCAGGAATTGGTGATGGACAGGGAGTCCTGGCATGCTGCAGTTCATGGGGTCACAAAGAGTCGGACATGACTGAGCGACTGAACTGAACTGAAGTGAATTGCTGAGAAGCATGTGCGGCTATATGGTACAAGTTAGCTCTTAAAAAAATGTATTAAAATATCACAAAAAAATGTAAACACTTTTGTTTGATTTAAAAAAAAACTAAAGTAAATATATCTATGTCCTAGTCTTTTGGAGACTGTTTATAAACTGAAGTAATATTAATATATATAATATGAAAAACTAACAGTGTATTATAACTCACAGGTGTATTAACTCACAGATTTATCAGTGATTCAAAAATCTTAGTTTTATTTCATTTATAGTCATTATAAAATAACCTTTATCTTAACAAAATAACCTTTATCTTTTAAAATGAAACAGAGTATTTAAATATGTGAAGTAAATGTACTTGTTAATATAAAAATCAAAATACATTTCTAGAACTGGGAGCCGAAGCACTGAAGGGAGGAGGAAGACTAATATCTCAGTTTACAAAGCTGGGAATCAAGAAATAGGAGGTTCAGTCGAGAGCATAAGAAACGAAGATGCTTACAAGTACAAAGCTTCCTAACAGAGGATATACAATTAGTGGAATAATGATAAAAGGAGAAGAACGGGAAAGGTATAATAGAAAGTATAAAAATAAATGAAATCCTAATTTTTCCTAACAACAAGTAAATAAATACTATCAAATTTAAGTCAAGAAAAAGCAAAATGCAATACTTACCACTTACTAGCTATTGTGTTTGATGACTTCCCACTTTGCACCAGGCACCTTCCCAGTTGCTTGGTATGAATTCACTTCCTTTTAATTCTCACAATGGTCCTATAAGAAAGGAAACTGAAGCTCAGAGAGGTTAAGCAATTTACTCAAAGCACACAGCTAGTGCTAGAGCCAGACTCCAAGTCCAGGTTCCTGTCTTCTGCGTACACATTCTCACACTATTCCACCTCCCAATGTAGTGATATCATTTAAAGATATTGAACTATCTGAAGAAGACACTTTTCTTTGGGAAGGAATGAGCAGAACCCTCTGTACAAATTGATCTGTTCTAACCATATGGTCCCATCACTTCATGGGAAATAGATGGGAAAACAGTGGAAACAAGACTTTATTTTGGGGAGCTCCAAAATCACTGCAGATGGTGATTACAGCCATGAAATTAAAAGACGCTTACTCCTTGGAAGGAAAATTATGACCAACCTAGATAACATATTGAAAAGCAGAGATATTACTTTGCCAACAAAGGTCCATCTAGTAAGGCTATGGTTTTTCCTGTGGTCATGTATGGATGTGAGAGTTGGACTGTGAAGAAAGCTGAGCGCAGAAGAATTGATGCTTTTGAACTGTGGTATTGGAGAAGACTCTTGAGAGTCCCTTGGACTGCAAGGAGATCCAACCAGTCCATTCTCAAGGAGATCAGCCCTGGGTGTTCTTTGGAAGGAATGATACTAAAGCTGAAACTCCAGTACTTTGGCCACTTCATACGAAGAGTTGACTCATTGGAAGACTCTCATGCTGGGAGAGGTTGGGGGCAGGAGGAGAAGGGGACGACAGATGATGAGATGGCTGGATGGCATCACCGATTCGATGGATGTGAGTCTGAGTGAACTCTGAGAGTTGGTGATGGACAGGGAGGCCTGGCATGCTGAGATTCACGGGGTCACAAAGAGTCGGACACGACTGAGCAACTGAACTGAACTGAAGTGAACCATATGCACTTTCAGGATTGGATTGTTTTAACTCTAAGACAACAGAAGTCACTTTACAGCGGTCAGTAACCCACAAGAATGGGGTGGTTTTTAGTGCCACCACCTTAAAGATGATGGAAGCGGCTGAATTAAATACCAACAAGAAATGTGTGACTCCTGCAGTGACAACTGTCAGTGTAGGAACATGTTCAAGTTGATGAAACCTAGTTCTCTAGAAAAGTAGGCATGAAAACAGGGTTAAACCAGAATGGTGAGAGTGAACTGTACCTTAGACAGATACTGTCCAGCAGCATCTGGACACCCACATGTGCACCCATGGGCTTCCGTCCACTCACAGGAAGGAAGACCCCTTGCAGGGGAGGGGAATTCCAGAGACTGCACCTCTGCTCCTGCAAAGGCAAGGATGCTCTTGAAGATGCTCAGAGAAGTGGTCATAGGGGGCACCCACATATAATAATAACAATAAAAGACAAGGATTGCTGTGAATGTTTCATTGAGACAGACTGAGTCTGTGAAAGGCCGTGAGTTCATAATAATATTCAAAGGAGAGGACTTTAGAAAAGTGTGGCAAAAAGAGAGACGTAAAGGTTAAAAAGAATGCGAGTGGTTATGCAGGAGACGCAAGAAGAAGGGATATGGGATCGATGCCTGGGCAGGGAGCATCCCCTGGAGAAAGAAATGGTTGCCCACTCCAGTATTCTTGCCTGGGAAATCCCATGGACAGAGGAGCTGGAGGGCACCAGTCCTTGAGGCTGCAGAGAGTGGGACACAATGAGCTGGTGTCTTTCTTTTGTTTCTATGGTTCAAAGAAGAGTGAATGTAATGGGAAGTGTTTTGTTGTGAATTGAATTGAATAGTAAGAGAAGTCTTGAAGTCTTTGGGTATATTCCTTTCTGTTTATTTACACGAATGTTTATAGAGGATTGAGAAAGAAAGAGCCCCTGACATCCGGAGGCTGGCCTGCTGTCACAACAGGGTGCTGCTCTTCTCCCGTTGGATGGAAAAGCTCTCACAGAACTCCAGCCTCCCACAGGGTCACCCTGGGAGCAGGAGCGAAGGAGACAGCAAACACCCGTCACTGCGCCCCCACCAACACCACGCCCCTCCCCTGGCTGAAAAGCAGGACTGCTCCTTCTTTCCCAGTCACAGCTTCATCCTCGCTCTGCTCGCCCCTCTCCATAGATGAGTTACTGAGAGCCCATTGGTAGTGCTTCCTCCCATTCCCCGCAGCACCCCATCTATAGCAGCCCCATTTCCTTAGAGCTTCTCCCACATCCCCTCACCTAAGCTCCAAGCCTAGAATCTTTCTTCCTGCACCTTCCTCTGCGATGTTCCCAGCTCTCCCTCAGGAAGAGTAACCATCAGCTTGTTTTTAGGAAGTGTGCCTGGTGGCGAGGGCTGGAGGCACCATCATGTGGATGGGAGAGAAGTCACAAAGGCAGGCCCTCCTCCAGGTAGATGGAAGAGGAGAGCTGGCGGGCCCCCTGCCCCTTCATTGCCCCAAAGCTTCAGGACCCCAGGAGCCAGGTCAGCCTATTGAAATCATGAAACATGAGAACAGAGCCAAGTCAGAAAGAAGAGGAAGGCTCAGCAGAAGGGCCGGCTCCTGGGTGATGACAAACAATTGTAAACGCGTTGAACACTGGCCTCATCCTCCCGCCCTTCCCTCTCATTCTTGGCCTGGTCCTGACCCTTGTCTGGGGCCTCAGCTGGGTGTGGATGCTGACGGTGCTTCCTCTGCTGGATTCTTATCCAGGGCCTCCTCCTCTGTTAACCTCTGATTGGTCCCTTTCTGGAAAGGCTGTTGGTGGGAGAGGGGAGGACCCTGGAGAAGCCTGTCCCTGCCCAGCTGCATGGCCAGGCATGCATCCCTCCCTCCTCGTGGGCAGACAGATTCTCCCCAACCATCTCCCTCATGTGCCTGCAGTCACCCTCTCTGGGAAGGGAAAGGGGCTTTAAGAAAGTCCCTGACAGAGCACCCGGACTCTCCCGACTGCCCCAGCCGTCTTCCTCACCCTCTCTGTCTCCACAGGGCCTGCTGCAGGAGACGGACACCTCCCTGGCACAGGCTGCCCCTCCCCGGGCATGTGCTTCCCGACTGGCCTCACCGTGTGACAGGTTACTTGTCCCTGGAGGCCCAGCTCCAAGCCTCCCTCTGCCACCTTCCCCCAGTTGCTCCCCAGCTCCTCTTGAAGGCCACACTTTCCTGGTGCTGGTCCCTCTTTGCTCAGTTTCTCCAGGTCTGAGAACCTTTCCCGCATCATCAGGGGCCCTGTCTCTTCTCTGCTGCTCCTCCTGTCCAGGGCCTTTAGGCACCCTCCTCCCTCCTGGGCACAGCCTGTTCAAAATCTGAGTGGCGGGACCCCTTATGGGGACATGAAACAAGCAGCTTCTTGATGACACAGCACAACCCCAGTTCCCCCTGTTAAAATTAGACAAGGGGGGAGGGGAAAAGGGGAGAAAGGGGAAGAGAATGAAGAAGAAATGAAAGATCCTAATCAATCAATCACTCAAAAGGATCCAACGTAAACCAGAGAGGAAAAACTGAAGGGACTGAAAGACACTCAGCAGTGGCCACAGGACTGGAAAAGGTCAGTTTTCATTCCAGTCAGAAGACAGGCAAGGCCAAAGAATGCTCAAACTACCGCACAATTACACTCATCTCACTTGCTAGCAAAGCGATATACAAAATTCTCCAAGCCAGGCTTCAACAGTATGTGAACCATGAACTCCCAGATATTCAAGCTGGATTCAGAAAAGGATATTATACTGATGTCTGTAGAGTCTGGCTTTTTATCTTAACATTGCAACACGGGATGTATGTGGACCTTGTGCAGTGAGCCCTTCTCACTTCTTCCAGCAGCGCCACCTTCCCCACACAGGACCTCCTATCGCCACATCCTGAGCAGAGGGCCCAGCAAACACAGGGAGCCAACACCCTTCGACTCCCCGTTTGGTGTCCTGTCTGTCTCCAGGCCAAGTGTCCCCAGGGCCTGGCACTGACTCTGGCACTCAGAGGCAGGGTTTTCAACAAACCTTGATTCCTTGTATCTGAAAAAAATCCCCTTTCCCTCATCAGCCCCAGCCTAGCACCCTTGGGACAGCTTCAAGGTGGCCAGGTCATGGGAGGAGAGGCTCTGACTCCTTCTCCCCCTTCCCCCATCTGCTTCCTTTAATTTCCTAAATGGCTCAGTACCTGGAACATACACCTTCCTTCTGGGGTCGCTGCTCATGTCTCCAGAGTCCACATTCTGAGTTGGCCCACCTGAGCAGCTGTGGCCCTCCCTCTGCTCTGTTTAGGGGCCCTCGGCTGGGAGGAAGCCCTCAGACACACCTGCCTCCACATCCAGGCTCGGCCCCTGCTTAACCTGCTGACCTCACCTGTCTGAGGTTCCATTTCCTTCTTCTGTCAGTTAGTGACAATCATCCTTTTCTCAGACAGTCATCCTGAGGATGGGAAGAAGGGATGGGTGGGGTCTTACCCACCTGCTTACTCAGGAACCTTCCTCTGTCCGAGTGTGAAGAAATCCCGTTGTTCACATCTGTGCAGATGCAGCTGCCAGGTGTGCGTCTCTGCAGTGAGAACACAATACTCTCTGGGCCAAGATATACTCTGGGAAGCAAAAGTGAAAGTCAACCCTTATTTCTGAGTGACTCAAGTCAAACAAACATCCTGCCCACCAGGCCCCACCCTGGGCTATTCCCACCGTTCCGCTGACACCCTAGAGAAACAAGTCCAGTCCTGACATTCCACGTCGTTCTTGACACAGTCCACCCTGCCTCGGGCTCCTTGAAGGAAGACCTGCCACCAACACAGTGTGAGGCCCTTGGCAAACCACTCCTCCATATTTCCATCTTCTCACCCACCGACCCCGCACTCACCAGCCGGCCTGCCTGGTCCCCCTTTGTGCCACCAGCACGTGGTACCGTCCAGAACACACCAGGTGCTCACTGCATGCTGGTCACACTCTGCAGTGGAGGGCCTCGCTCATGTGGCTGCCAGGATTCACTCACACAGGTTGTTCTGCCAGGGACACCTGCTACATCCAGCCGGGAGAAACGCTTTCTGCAAAGCCCAAATCTGAGCAGCCTCTTCTGTGAAGCTCCCGGGACCTCCCCTGCAAAGCCCACCGTTTCCTGCTCTGGGCCCTTGGTGCCTGGAAGAGGGGCCTAAGGCCACCCCTCAGCCACTCTAAGCCCCGCCTCCACCCCTAGGATCAGATCCCTCTAGACTTAGCCCTGCTGGCAGGGATGGAACTAGTGCCTTTAGTCCCGGTGGCCCACAGGAGGAGGCCCAGCCCTGGTGGTCACTGCCATAAGGTGGATGCAGAAGTTCATGGGAAGGGCTGAGAGCACGCTGCCTTTTTCTACCTCGGCTTTTCTCCACCTGACAACAGATATTTTTCTCTCCAAATGGAAGACTTTTATCAGAAAACCAGTGTTCTGGTGACTCAGAAAGTCTGCAACAGAGAGCGGGCCCTGCCTCCATTTGGTTCCTGAGCAAAGAGCCTCTGAGGACGGGGCTGAGTGAGTGCCAAGCTCTGTGCTTGCACCGTCCACGCCTTTCCGGTTGAATCTCACATCAGGTCTAGGAGTGCTGGCTCCGTTTCACAGATGAAGAAATGCAGGTCAAGTTCCCTCAGTCTGAGAGGCCTGCGCTGGACCGCTGGGGAACTTCTCGGTTTGCCTGAAGCAGAAGTGACTACAGTGGACCTGGATGCCCCACGGAGGCCCGCCTGCCCTTCCCTCAGGGCGGCTTCACCCCAGGAAATGTCCCTGGGCCATTATGGTCCCCTCCCTCCAGGTATGAGGGAGGGACAGGAGATTATTCCATGAGGATCGTCAACCATAGCTTGGTCTTAAAGCCAACAACTGTTATGTATCTGTTGCATTTTGCATGTAAGGGAGCTGAGAGGAGGGGAAAGGTGGGGGTGTTCTTCTAGGAACTCAGGAACTTGTGTTTGGTGGGAGAGTGTCAGCAGCTCACATCCTGCAAACATCCATTTGACATTCTGTCTCCAGTGCTGAGAGCTCAGGCCAGGACAGACGCCCCAGAGCCCAGACACAGAGGAGTCAAGGGGCAAACAGGCTGCTGACCTGCCCACTGACCTGCACAAGTCTGCTCCTGAACTTACTGGAGCTGCCAGGACTCAAGGAGGCCTCCTTTCCAGAGCTTGGGGTCCTCTGTGGACAGCCGGCTCTGGGTGTCACCCCTAAAGAAGGGAGACAGGGAGGAACAGTGGGAGGCAGGAGCTTTCCTGGAGGGAAAATCCAAGCGCAGTCATCCTTCCTGCCTGCTTACTTTAAACCTCAGGCAGAAATTCAGGGGCAGGGAATGCCATGTGGGCCTTCCCGGGGGGAAAACTGCCAGCATGAGGGTGTCCAGGCCCCACTTCCTAAGTGCCCTCCACCACAGGATAGCTAGTGACCCCGAGTGAGGATCAGGCTGGGTGGGGTGGGTGTCCTGGGACTCACCTCCTGGCCAGGTAGCCCCAGCAGCAGGCCTGGAAGCCGATGATGACGTCTGTGATCTTCAGGCCTCACTCCTCCTCCAGGTGGGACAGCACACGAACCTGGAAGAAGACCTTGCTCTGGCCCATGCGGTACAGGTTGCTCTCAAGCCCAGGGCTTCGATCCAGAGGAGGAGAGCCGGCTGCTGACCACGGGGCACCCCGGTCACACAGAGCCCTGGAGCAAGGCAAGGCCAGGGAAGGGGCCTGGAGCCTGGGTTGGCCCTGCTGCTCTGTGGGCAGCCTCCTCCTGGTGCAGGGAGAGCGGGGCTGAGGGGACGCAGGAGAGGGCAGGTGGGGGTTAACACGGGACAGGTAACGAGTAAAAGCCACAGAGAAATACGGAACCTTGGCCCTGTGGGGATCTTACCTGCTGGGTCTGTGCCCACGTGCATTTCTTACAAAGGTGGGAGTAGGTAGTGGGGCTCAGGAGGCATCACCTTAGGTAACTAGGGAAGCAGCATCCCTGTGTGTTTACCTGATGGCCCTGGTCTTCACTGCTGTGCGGGCAGGGGCTGCTTTCTCTGCTGTGGCGAGTGCGCGCCTCTTCGTCGAGTACATGGGCTTCTCACTGCAGTGGCTTCTGTTTCTGCAGAGCATGGGCTCTAGGGAGCGGGCTCAGTAGTTGCGGTGCACGGGCTTAGTTGCTCCGCAGCATGTCAGTTCTTCCCGGACCAGGGATCAAACCCGTGTCCCCTGCATTGGCAGGTAGCTTCTTTACCACTGGACCACCAGGGAAGTCCCAAAGGTTTCTTTTGAAAAAAGTACTGTAAAATCAAGACTGGCTTCAACATCCTTCAGAAGCAGAGGAGCTAAGCAGGGGTGGTGGGGCAGTGTGGGCCGTGTGCAGGGTGACGGGCAACACCACAGGTGGCTTGAGAGCCTCACTGGGACGATACAAGGTGCTCCTCACCAACTGTCCTTGTTGCGGAGGCTGGGTCCAGACCAGCTCCACAGGCATCTGAGTGCAACCAGTTGTTAGATATTCTGTGTCAGCAGCACAACTTCCTGCGATAACTGATGGATTCTAAGTATGGACCTCTGCAGACTCAAGACACCCCTGTTCTCTTAGGTCTGAGCCCCGGGAACAAGCCAGCTGGAGGCTGTGTGCCAGTTGGTATGAAGGCAGCTCTGTGAACTTCAGGGCATTTGTGAGAACTAGGAGCAGCCCCTAAAACCACCAAACTCAGACCAAGCGAGGAGCTAGAAGCCTCCAAAACAGGCCCTGCCAGAAGGGACTCAGGTCCCGGGTGGCGGGACAGACCTGTGCCCATCTCTCCCCACATTGGGAAACACAGCAAGTGGTGACAGACAGCTCCGTGGCCTGGGATCCAAGGAGGTGGGTCCACCACCCTGGGCCCAGGATGAGCTGTGTTACAGAAACACCACGTGCTTGTTCACTTCCTCCTGAAACAGGACACCCTGCATCCTCCTGACCAATCAGCTCAACATGGATCCAGGGAAGAGGCTCAAGGCACCCGGAGGCTCCCCCCCAGGATGGCCCTTCCCACTGGGGGCCGTGGCCACATTCCTGGACCCCGGGCCCAGCTTCCTCCTGTGCTCCATTGGGGCGACAAGCACGTGCTCTCAGAGGGGCAGTGAGGTCTTGATTAGAAGCCAGGTGACAGTGCTGACACACTGATGGCCCCGCCCAGGCTCCACAGGGGTGAATTTCCCCGCAGGAAAGAGGAACAGGAAGTGGGATACCAGTGAAGATTGGTATCGGGGAGCAGTGCTCCTGGAGGTCCTGGTGTCTATTGCACCTCCCTGTTGCTGCACTTGTATAACATACATGCAGAGTCCTGAGAAAGGAGCCCACAGAGCAGGAGAAGCACTGGCTTTGCGCTGGGGTCCTTCACCCCTGACATCCCTGCAACACACAGCAGAGGAGGTGATTCGGGTTCGTGTCCAGCTGGTGAAGTGGGCAGTGCACTTACTGTTGAGTGTGGGATGTTGGACCCAGAATAGGGTGAAGAGAGTCATTTCCATTGGTCTGAGAAGAGGGCACGTGTGCATCCAGGAAGCACTCAGTCTGGAGTCTCTCTTCCTGAGCCTCTCCCCTCAGGGATAGGGTCCCTGTTACCCATTCATCTTCCTCATCCTTCAGCTTGCCCTATTGGTCCAAGAATGTAGTCCTCACACCCAAGCGCATCTGTCTCCTGGGAACCTGACACTGAGAGTCCAGGTGCTTGGACCTAAGCTCCCTGCTGGAAGGGCCTCTGGGGACAGACTGTGAGCTCCTGCAGGGGGACCAGCTCTACCTTCTGTCCATCCTGAACTGTGCTGGTCTGGGGGCTTCTTTCCTTTCTCTGACCTGGCCTGCATCCTCCAGTGCACGCTCTCTGTGCTCACTTAGCCAAGCTCAGGATCTGTTGCTCAGAACCACAGGCATCTCACCCGACACAGGGGTCCCTGTGGAACTCCATCATCTGCTCATTGAGCTGCATGGGGACCAGCTCTAAGGGTTCGGGGGGACGTGGGGATGGACACTGAATGGTCCTGTATCCAGTGCCTGAAACCCTGCCCAGGAAAAGTCTCTGCAGGATTTGAATTCCCCAGGAACTTACAAAGAATTAAAGAAGGAATGAAACTCATGATTTCGGGATCAGACAGATGCTGGCCATGACTGCTGATGTCTCCAGGAAGGAACAGAAGGGCTGACTGAAGCCTCAGGGAAACACGGGCTGAGAGGGAGCCAGAGGCACTGAGGAAAGTCCTCAGAGGGAGGTTTGGACAAAAGTGTGGAGAAGGCTCTGCAGAATGTGGGGAGGGACTTAGGAGACATTCTGGGATCATTTCCAGGTCCTGGGTCTCTGGCTTCCTGCCCTGGGCTCCAGGCTCAGGGGACTGTTAGGTGCTCACCTGCTCCATATGTGGAAATAGAGAGTCAGTGTCCTGTGGAGCAGGCCCATGGGGGTGAGAGCCACACCCAGATGCTCCCCTCTCCTCCCTGGAGAGGAGGAGCCAGAGGCATCCCATGAAGGCTCCTCAGAAGGTCCAGGCAGGTGCAATCCCAGATGAGTGACCAGATCAGAACATGGCCTTGGATGGACTTTCCCTCCTTCCTGTCCACTTTCGCCAGTCCTCAGTCCTGACCCTGGGGATGGAGTGAGCCTGGCATCCTGCTCTGCCCTTGGGGGACCACAGGCTCCAGCAGGCTAGGCTGCAGGGAGGCTTTGAGCATCTATGCTCAGAGTCATGGGCAGCAGTGGAGGAGGTTAAGGTAGGGCTAAGACAATATTCTTAAGAGTCATTCCAGCCCCGTGTGGGGAATAGACAGGTGAGGTGGGGCAGTGCCCCAAGGTAAACACAAGAAGATGGTCCTGGATGCTCCTCCAGGAGTCCTGGTGAAACCTGAAGGAATCCTGGGTGAGGCATGTGCTGTCTCTCTCTGCCCCTCTGTTTACGGCTGACCCCAACTCACACTGCACACAAGCCCTCTGCTCTCACTCACCCTCGGGTGCTCTGTGTCCATCCTGGTCCCCAAGCCTGAAGGAGGAGTAGCCCCGTGCTCAGCCCAAGTCAGATGACACGGACTCCCCCGGGTGTCACATGCGGCCTGGGGGCTCCAGGGTCTGAGGGAGACGACTGGCTGGCAGGCAGGAGGAGCCATGGAGGACGTGCTCCCTGAGACCCTGGGAGACAGGCTCACGGGGAAGGAGCTCAGGTATCTGGAGCCCAGCTGAGTCCATCAGTCAACACAAGGAAGCCTCAGTGAATCCGTGCTATTGAATCTAATAAAGTCTAGAGAACTCAAGGTGAGGAGATCTGGTGTTAGTCATCAGTCGTGTCAGGTTCTTACTGACCTTATGGACTGTAGCCTGCCAGACTCCTTTCTCCATGAACTATTTCCAGGCAAAAATATTAGAGTGGATTGCCATATCCTTCTCCAGGGATCTTCCCAACCCAGGAATCGAACACACATCTCTTGTATTGGCAGGCAGATTCTTTACCACTGAGTCACCTGGGAAGCCCTTGGAAAAGCTTGGAGTTTCCTTTAAAAACTAAATACAGAGTTATTGTATGAGTCAGCACTTCTGGAAAAGACAAAAGCTCTAATTCAAAAAGTAACATGCACGCCAATGTTCATAGCATCGTTCTTTATAAATAGCATGGAAGCAACCTAAGTGTCCATCAATAGAAGAAAAGAGATGCAAAATAAGTTGAATAGTACCCAGCCATAAAAGAAGGAAACAATGCTGTTTTTAGCTGCTTGGATTGACATAGAGATTATTGTAAATGAAGTAAGTCAGTCAGGAAAGACAAGTATTTTATGATCTCAATTATACGTGGAACCTAAAAGTAGTACAAATGAACTTATTTACAAAACAGAAGCAGACTCCTAGACAAAGGAAAAATAGTTATGGTACAAAATAGGAAAGGGGAGGAAGGGTAAACAGGGATATGTGATTAACAGATGCACACCACCACACATAAAATAGACGGACAATAAGGCTTTACTGTTAGCACACAAAACTACATGTGTAATCAGTACATTTGGCTGCACACCAGAAACCCACACAGTACTGTAAGTCAACTACACTTTGATAAATACAAACAAAAGAAGTCACTGCCTGAGTTGATGCTGGAGACACAGGGCTGGAGAACACCACCAGGGGGAGACTCTTCTCCCTGGGACATCACACCCTGAGGATGATAGAGTAGCCCCAGCTACTTCTCCTGGATCCCAATAGTCCTCACTCTGACTTTCTCTCATTTTTAACCTTTTCATATTCCTGGCCTTCCTCAGCTAGTTCCACCTGCCTTTCCCTTTATTCTACCGCAGTGTGTTCTTTAGTCCAACATAAGTGGTTTCTCCCCTGCCCTCACTCTTTAGCCCCCCCCTCCTCCGTTAGTCTGGGCTCCAGGCTCTTTCTTTGCCCTCATCTGCACCTGCATCCATCCCTCCCTTGCTGTGCTCAGCTCCAGAAATGCCAAATTCCTAACACCCAGGACCATCAATGCTGTCTCCCCTCCTTTCCCCCTATAGCAAGCTGCCTCTGAGACACTCAGCAAATGTTCCTGGTCCCTGCACTCCTCTGGGGGTGGGGGAACTGAGCCCTCCTGCAGATTCTCATGGATCTCAGTGAGTAACTCCAATATGCTTTGCAACTCCTGGGCCTGCAGCCTCAGCTTTTCAGCTGCCTCTGCCTTCGCTCCATCATGTAAATGTTTAGACTCTTTCACCAGAAAGCCCACATCTATCACAAGGCCGATAGATGACAGGACTACGCCAGCGATACAGACTTCTTTTGCACTTGTGAAAGCCATGCCACCAAAGTTTTCTGCACCTGACCACTGATATGGATGGACGTTTTCCCTTTGGTTATGAACAACTTGACTTTGGCTGCTAAGGCAGGACTGGCTTTAATCGCCATGATAAATTGGACTTGCTTGTGAATGTATTTTAGGGCACTGATGAAATGACCTCATTGCAAAAATAATTTGAGATGTCCTCTTATTGAGTACATCCTTGATTACCTTCCATCTCTTCGTGTCAGGGGACAGCAGTTGAGTGGTTTTGGTTTCTGCTGATGACGTCTTTACTTGCTCCACAATGCTGGTGGACACACTGGTCACAGCAGCCGCTATGCCCAGCCCTAACCCAGTGGCCAAGAGAGGCAGACTGGCCCCCACCGTCAGAGGCGCCAGAGCCAGGCCCACGATGCTGAGGATGCCAGACACAGCGCCCGTGGAGTGGGCCACCACCTTGGAGATCGTGCAGTCCATGTACACCTTGTCAACTTCATCTGCAAGAGCACGGATCTTTCTGTGTCTTCCTCCAGGTCCTGTTTCATCACAGGAAACTCCTCCAAAAGCTTCTCTCTGTCCAGCTGGTCTTGTTGGAGTGTGTCTGGGTCCTTTCCACTCAACTTTGTTTTCACCCTGTTCAGATATTCATGTAGTGCCTTTGCCTCCTCCCTGTAATAAGGAGGGTCAAGGAATTAAGACAATTTGTTTGTCTGTAAAAATAGGCTGGACAGGATCTATTCTGCATAAATTACAGAAATTGTTTCATTAAATGTTTATAAGTGTTTCTTTTTACATTAAGAGCATATTTGGACATTGTAAATGCTCCATATACTTAGTCAATGGTGGAAAAAATAAGCAAAAGTCATATTAGGATACAATTAAGGTAGGCATTTGGTAAAGACACTCGGGGGCAGGTCAAAATCATCACTTGCCAAGAGTTGGTAGGGTGGGAACTCCACAGAGAAACAAAGAGAAGTTTGATTGGAGCAGACAACCCTTCATTCGTGGACCTTAGTGTGTAGTATGGAGTCAATCGCTCTTAGCCCTTATTCTGGGAAGTGGTCTGTAAGCCCCTAGAATGTTCTGGCTGATAAGAGTGTCCTCATCTGCTTGGGCCTTTGGCCACTGGACTAACCAAAAAGGTGACATTTGTGATGGGGCCTCTGGGTCACGTGGTATCAGTTCTGACCTCTGGAGGAGCTGGACTCTAGGGCCGCCGGGAGGAGCTGGAGACCATAGGTTAGGATAATTTGTTTTTAAGTGGGTGAGATTCCCTGGCAGACAGTGCTCTGCGTGTCTTGCCACACACTGAATCCAAGGCTGGAAAGCATCCTGGGGACACGGAAGCTTTGTGTGTGAAACCCGCCTAGACTTTCCCTGCCGGGAGCCACCAAGAAAGATCCCACCCATGACAAGGTCATATGGAAGAGAACTGTTAAGCAAGGCTTCAGGACTCAAGGGGCTCCCTAGGCTTTCTCGAGCATCTACCCCAAAACCAGAATCTGTCTGTTTTACTGTTTCATGACTTTCACCAACTCCTCTGACATTAACAGGGGGCTATCCCTGACCACCTTTCTCTGGAGAAAATCAACTTAGGGCTATAGCTAATAAGTCTTCTGGACATGAGAGGAATATTTCAATTCAAACCCCCTCTGTTAGCATTCTAGCTTGCTTGGCAGGTATATCCAGACTCTTGCAGCTACACATATGATTATTTACAGCCTCCCAACTGTGAGAGGCATGGAAAGCCTAAAACATAGAGCCTTTCAAAGAGTTAAAAGTTATTAGCATAGTGCTGATGTAGGATTACATTATTGGGCCAATGCTTGTCGCTAAGTTCCCATATCTCTTATCCACTGTGCACCTGGGAGTGCATTAGTTAACATAGTGAGAATGTAAGAAAAAGAAGTGTAGCCTTGAATTTAACAATATCAGACTTTTGAGCTAATTGGTTCTTTCTTGTAACTCACTGCACCTTTGCTCTGTGAAAAACGTAACTCTGTTTGCCATTTTCTGAGGCTGACATAGATTAAATATATATATATATATATATATATAAAACACTTCAAAGAAGTGAATGGGGTCCAGCTCTAAGGGTTCGGGGGGACGTGGGGATGGACACTGAGTGGTCCTGAATCCAGTGCCTGGAACCCTGCCCAGGAGAAGTCTCTGCAGAATTTGAATTCCCCAGGAACTTACAAAGAATTAAAGAAGGAATGAAACTCATGATTCGGGGATCAGACTGTTGCTGGCCATGACTGCTGACGTCTGCAGGAAGGAATGGAAGGGCCAATTGAAGCCCCAAGGAAACACGGGCTGAGAGGGAGCCCGAGGCACTGAGGAAAGTCCTCAGAGGGAGGTTTGGATAAAAGTGTGGAGAAGGCTCTGCAGCACGTGTGGAGGGACTTAGGAGACATCCTGGGATCATTTCCAGGTCCCTGGTCTCTGGCTTCCTGCCCTGGGCTCCAGTGTGGGATCCTGTTTGGTGCTCACATGCTCCACATGTGGAAACACAGAGAGTCGGTGCCCTGTGGAGCAGGCCCATGGGGGTGAGAACAACAGTCCTGCCTCTGGGGATGGAGTGAGCCTAGCGACCAGCTCTGCCCTTGGGGGACCACAGGCTCCAGCAGGCTAAGCTGCAGGGAGGCTTTGAGCGTCTGTTCTCAGAGTCATAGGCAGCCGTGGAGGAGGGGAAGCAGGTAGGGCTAAGATCAATATTCTTAAGAGTCATTCTAGCCCTGTGTGGGGAATAGACAGGTGAGGCAGGGCAGTGCGCCCAGGTAAACACAGGAAGACTGTTCTGGAAGTTCCTGCAGGAGTCGTGGTGAAACCTGAAGGCAGCCTGGGTGAGGCGTGTGCTCTCTCTCTGCCCCTCTGTTACGGCTGACCACCCCTCACACCTGCACACAAGCCCTCTGCTCTCAATCACCCTTGGGTGCCCCGTGTCCATCCTTGTCCCTGGGGCTGGAGGAGGAGCATCCCGGTGCTCAGCCCAAGTCAGACGACATGAGCTCCCCAGGGTGTCCCATGGGGCCTGCGGGGCTCCAGGGTCTGAGGGAAACAACTTTATGGGAGCCCAGAGGGCAGGCAGGGGAGCCATGGAGGACGTGCTTCCTGACACCTGGGAGACAGGCTCATGGGGAAGGAGGGCAGGTATCCGGAGCCCAGCTGAGCTCATCAATCAATGCAAGGAAGCCTCAGAGAATCAGTTCATGTTTATTGAACTAAAGTCTGTAGAACACAGTGTGGAGAGAGGCAGATGGTCCTAAATACCTTGTTCTGCTCCTTCCCCAACTGAGCAGGAAACTGGGGTCAGAGAGGCCTTGTCTGTTGACCCCAGGCTGGTTGATCTCCTTGACACACCGCATAGTTCCTTGACCTGTTGATGCCTTCTGCTTTCATCTTTCTTTCTGTTTTTCCCAAATCAATCCCTGTTCCTACACAACACTGGAAATTTCATGGGAACTTCGTCGGTCTCTCGGTGCACCCTGAACTCAAAGGGCACCTGGATGCTGGCCAGATGCTCCATCCACTGTGTTGCCACACCCCTGCTGCCACCACCATCATCACCACCACGGTCATCAAGAAGCCACTGCCTGAAGCTCTACACAGACCATTCTTCAAAGAAGATACACAGATGGCTAGCCAGCGTATGTAAAGAGGCTGAACACTGCTGATTATTCAGTTCAGTTCAGTTCAGCCGCTCATTCGTGTCCGACTCTTCACAACCCCATGGGCCACAGCACGCCAGGCCTCCCTGTCCATCAACAACCCTCAGAGTCTACTCAAACTCATCTCCATTGAGTCAGTGATGCCATCCAACCAGCTCATCCTCTGGGTATGCTAATCAAAACTACAATAAGGGATCACCCCTACCAATCAGAAGGGCCATCAAGTAAAACTCTACAGAGAATCAATATTGGAGATGATGTGGAGAAAAGGCAAGCCTCCTACACTGTTGCTGAGAATATAAATTGGTGTGGCTGTTATGGAAAACAGTAAAGAAGTTCCTTAAAAACTAAAAATAGAGCTATCATGTGATCCAGCGATCCCATTCAGGGCATATATTTGGAAAAGAAAAAGTTCCAATTCGAAAAGATACATGCACCCCATGTCATAGCAGCACTATTTACAATAGCCAAAACATGGAAGTAACCTAAATGCCTGTCAGCAGATGAAGGGATAAAGACAATGTGGTCCATACACACAGTGGAATATGACTCAGCCATAAAAAGGATGAAATAATGCCTTTTGTAGTAACATGTATGAATCTAGAGGCGGTCATACTAAGTGAAGTAAGTCTGGCAGAAAAGACAGGTATATAATACCACTTATATGGAGAATCTAAGAAATAGTCTAGGTGGTTCCCTGGTGCTCTCGTGGTTAGAATTTGGTGGTTTTGCTGCTATGGCCACGTTTATCCCACTCCGGGGATCTGAGATCCCACAAACTCCTTGGCATGGCCAAAAAAAAGAGTCCAAATGAACTTATGAACAAACAAAAACAGACTCATAGTCATAGAAAACATAACTTGTTACTAAAGAGAGAGAGAGGGGCAAACTAGGAGTATGGGATTAACAGATGCACACTACCATACATAAAATAGATTAAAAAACAAGGACTTTATGTATAGCACAGGGAATAATAGTGTCTTATAATAATCTGTGATGAAAACAATTAAGAATATAGATATATACATAGACTATGTATAACTGAATCACTTTGATGTTCACCTGAACTAACAGAATATTGTAAATCAACTCTACTTCAGTTAAAGAAAAGGGCAGACAAAAGAAGTCACAGCCTAATTAAGGTAAAATGCTGGGATCAAAGGCGAGTTGTTGGAGAAGTCGGGCTAGAGGCCACCACCAGGGGGAGACTCCTCTTGCTGGGGCATCAGACCCCGGGAAGGGCGATGGAGCAGCCCCTGCCACTTCTCCTGGATCCCAAGGATCCTGCCCCTCTGACTGTCCCTCACTTCCAGCCCTTCCGTACTTCTGTGTCTGCTTGCTAGTTCCCCTGCCTCTCCCTGTATTCTGCACCCAGTGTCGTCTTTAGTTCAAAGTAAGTGGTTTCTGAAGGGAGGGGAGTTAGGGGGAGAACGGATGCATGTATGTGAATGGCTGAGTCCCTTCAGGTTCACCTGAAACTATCACAGCACTGTTCATCGACTATTCCTCAATACAAATAGAAAGTTCTTAGTGTGAAAAAAATAAGAGGTTTCTCCCTCGCCCCCGCCCATTCTCTAGTCCCCCTTCCTCCCTAATCCAGGCTCCTCCTCTCTCCCCATCTGTCACCTACATTCACCCCTCCCTCCCGGGCTCAGCTGCAGCAACGCCAGTTTCCTAACCCTCAGCTCCAACAAGTCTGTCTCACTCTCCTTTTCCCCTGAGATGCGCCTCCGCACCTGGACCCTGACTGTGTCCCTGGGCCCTCGCTCCCTGGAGTGGTGGCGTTGCTCCTCCTGCAGACGCTGGGGGATCCGGGGGAGCGCCTCCAGCCTCCCCTCCCGCGCCCTGGCCGCTGCCGCAGGGCTTCAGCTGCTGCTGCCTTGGCACCACCGTGCAGGTGCACTGCCTCCTTCCCCAGGAAGCCCGCATCTGCCAGGAGGAAGAGCCCTGCAGGGGCCAAGCCCGCGAGCCGGGCTCCTCGGGTAACAGCCAAGGCCGTGCCTTTGGGACCTGCCTCTACCTGCTGGATGGCTGGGGCTGCGACTCTCCCAGGGCTCAGGTAGACGTCTGCATGGACTGCAGAGCCAGGGTTGGCTTCACCTGTCTCCATGGCATGCATATTTATTTCAAGGTGTTTCTCGGCTTTTGCCAATTTCTCTATTGTGTGAACAATTTGGGGGTTGCTCTTGAGTACCTCTAGGAGCACCTTCCATTTCCTGATGCCAGTTGATATCAATTGACTGGCTTTGTTTTCTGCTGATGACCTACTTACATGTTCCACGATGCTGGTGGACACAGCGGTCATAGCAGCTCCTGCTCCCAGCCCTAATCCAGGGGCTGAGAGTGCCACACTGGCCCCCGCTGTCACGGGTGCAAGAGCCAGGCCAAGGATGGTCAGGGCGCCAGATAAAGCGCCGGTGCTGTGGATCACCACACTGGAAATGGTACAGTCCCTGTGGACGTTTTCATCATCGTCTGCAAGCTCCCGAGTTTGTTTTTGAGCTCTACCAGCTGCTGTGTCACCCGAGGAAACTTCTTCAGAAACCTCTTCCTATCCAGCTGCTTTTTGGGGAGGATTTCTTGCTCCTTCCCAGCCAAGTCTCTTTCAATTCATTCAGATATTCGCGTAGAGCATTCACGTCTTCCCTGTAACAATGAAGGTCAAGGGGTTAGAAAGGCAGTTTGCTTGTCTGTAAAATAGGTTCAAAAATATCTGTTCTGCATAAATACAGAGATAATACTCTAAATCAATTAGAAAAGAAATTTCCTCTTTCAACATTAAACACAGGTTTTATACCTTGTAGATGCTCCATATACCTCTTCAATCCTCTAACAGATAAACAAAAGTCACCTAGGATACTCGTAACTTAAGAGAGATATTTGATGGATTCCCTGTGGTCCAGAGGTTATGACTCTGCACTCCCACTGCCTCAGGCATGACTCAGTCCCTGGTCAGGGACCAAGGATCCCACGAGCCACGTGGCTCAGCCAAAAAGAAACAAATGCATTTGGTAGAGATGTCTCAGAGGCAGGGCATCACCAGCACTTCAGAAGAGTTGGTGAGTGGGAACTCCACAGAGAAATAAAGAGAAGTGGGATTAGAGCAGAAAGCCTGCATTCAAGGGCCTCAGTGTGTAGTGAGGGGTCAACCTGATCTTTGCCCTTGGCTACTGGGAAGCAGTCCCCAAGCCCCTAGAATATTCTGGCTGATACGAGTGTCCTTGTCGGCCTGGGCCTTTTGGCCACTGTTCAGTGTGACAAGGAGACATGTGATGGGGCCTCTGGAGGAGCTGGACTCTAGGACATTAGTCTGACCTCAGGGAGGGGCTAGAGACCACAAGTCAGAATAATTTTTTTTTAATGGGTGAGTGTCCCTGGCAGGCAGTGTTCTGTGTTCCCTGCCATACCCCAAGTTCCAGAACAGTATCGCATCCTGGGGACAATCGAAGCTTCGGGTGTGAAATCCGCCCAGACTCTGCCCTGTGGCTGATGGAAACCCACAGGCTTCCGTAATACACTGAGATCAGGATGGCTCTCAGTGACTCCTGTCTGCTCTGCAGGGAATTCTCAAACCTGAGGGTGGTTTGGGGGATCCCCTAAATTTGCCATTGGTTCAAATGAAAGCATAGTCCTGGGCACTGTGCCCTCATCCTTTGCAGATTGGCTGTCTCTGTGACTTAGAATTTATAGAAAAAAAAAGCCCAAAGTCAGAACTAGAAGGCACCATAACAGTCCTTTAGTCTGCCACCTGCTGTCTTCTAAGGCTTGTGCCCTTGGCCTTCCCAGCAGCAGGTCCCTGAGTCCATCCACTGCCCCAGCTGCCTGGAGATCAGCTGTGTTTTTGGTTCCCCTGGTCTCTGCAGCCCACCTCACTGACTCCTGACCCAGCACCCAGCCCACCTGACCTCTCAGGGGTCACATGTTAATTTGTGACAGCCTCATGAGCCTGCACCCCAAGGTCATGTGGAACTGTGTGGATCCTCTAAAGATTCGAGACTTGAGGAAACGCCCATCTGAGCGGCTGAGCCTGAGGAGACCGGCACTTGCACAGCAGGTGGAGGACGTGCTCTCCTCTTTGGTGGGATGCGTGAGGCTGCTGAGAACCCCTCAGATGACACGCAGTCGCAGCCACTCACTGTGACCCCGGGGGCTCACTGAGCCACACGGCCTTCCACTCTCAGGGAAGCTCCACGGAGATTAGAGGAGGGTCCCAGATGGAGGGAGAAGCCAGGTCCCAAGCAAGGTGTGCAGACACGGTCACCCAGGGCCCTCTGGCCCAGCTTGAGGGGATCCTGTCAGGGAGGGAAGGAATTCCGCCCCCTTGACTCCTGGAACCTCTATTAGAATCACAGCCTCATCAGTTCTGTGTCCTCGGGGCCCACTCTCTTTGCTCTAGTCCTGGTCCTGCTGCCCAAGCCTGCCTACTAGTCCTCCAGCCTGGACTCTCTGCTCCACCCTGACCCTGGGTCTGACCCTGGTACAGGCCTCCCTGGGCCTTTGGATGAGATGATTGCATTTGGTTCCCCACCTCGACCCTGCAGTTCACTCTGAGGCCATCACCATAGTCCATCAGATTGAATTTCTATTCCCATTGGACACATGCAAATCTGAGACTCTAACACAGAAGCCCAGAACCCAGGAGCTGGGCAGGGCTAGATCCAGGATCCCACCAGCTCCGCCCAGTTCCCCTCCAGCCTCTTTGCCTATGGGCCAGCAGGATCCTGCAGGGTTGGTACAGCTCCTAAGCTGGGGACTAGAGAGGCTCTATCTAGGTGGAAGCCCGAGTAATACAAATGATGGCGTCAGGATTTTCTGACTTGCCCCAAAGGAAATTCTGCTTGTTTCTCATCATCAGAAAGAAAATTCTTCACAACAACCTTTTTAAATATTAGTATTGATTGAGTACCTAGTGTGTATCAGTCGTTACGGGGAGATCGTTGCATGCATGATCTCCATATTCTCACAATAAAACTGAACAGATGAGGAAGCTAAGGCAGAGAATAGCTCAGAAAGTTGTCCAAGGTCACATAACCAGCCCCTTCTTTGCAGGTTTCATCTTTTCTCAACCTGAGGTTGTTCAATGCCAGCAAATGACATGGAGGAAACATTCCTCATGAAATATTGAGAAGGAACATCCTCAACCCCCACCATAGGGTCCTGCTTGGAGGAGGTGTGCCTGCCAGCAAATATCTAGTCTGGTGCTGCTGGGTGTGGGTGACCTTCCTGACACACCAATACACCTGTACAGGTTACCTGGACAAACCAGCATTAGCCTCAGTTTTCCTCAGGAATTCAGTCAGCAGGAGAAGCAGTTCCTCTCTGCTCAGTATGTCCCAGAGACACTCTGCTACATCCTCAAAAAAGATCTCAATATCTAGATGAAAGGAAAGGGATGAGGTTAGAAGAATTTGTGAAGAGAAAAAGGGAAAGTGTGAGTCCCTGAGTCCTATTTGACTCTTTGTGACCCCGTGGGCTGTAGCCCACCAGGCTCCTCTGTCCATGGGGTTCATCAAGCAAGGATACTGGAGTGAGTAGCCATTGCCTCCTCCAGGGATTTCCCAACCTAGGGATGAAATCCAGATCTCCCACATTGCTGGCAGATTCTTTGCTGTCTGAGTCACTGCTGGCAGATTCTTTGCTGTCTGAGTCACTGGAAAGCGCAGAAGATTTTGTGGTGGGCCATAAATGATATTGGTAGCTTTTTTTTTTTTAACCCTGTGTAGCCTGGGGGAGGGATCAGAGATTTTGACAATCGACTCTAGAACAGGTATCTAGATCACCATGGCGACAGAAGTTGAAGAGAGCTATTTGAGTTTTTTAATTTGGTGGACCCGAATTTAAAAACCCAGTTGGATGTTGCTGTACCAATTCTGAAAGACCACCAGGTTCCAACAAAGTCCAAGCATGTGGTATAAACCCAGTGGACGCATATATCCGCTCTGGCACTCACAGTATAAAACCACTTTTACCTTATACTCCTAGCTGAGATGTGGCTGGGATAGTAGAAGCTGCGGGAGAGAATGTATCTGCTTTCAAGAAAGGTGATATTCACTACTAGGACGGTCTCTGGGGGCTACACGGAGTTTGCTCTGGAAGCCCTTCACACTGTTTACACACTTCCCCAAAAAACTGGACTTTAAACAGGAAGCTGCCATCAGCATCTCATGTTTTACTGCTTATTGAGTCTGCTCCACAGTGCCCGTGAAAGCTGGAGGAAGTGTTCTGGGGCAGGTGGAGGAGCTGGAAGAGTAGCAAGCCAAATGGTTAGAGCTTATGGCTTAAAGATTTTGGGCACAGCTATTACTGAGGAAGGACAAAAGATTGCTTTCCAAAATGGAGCCCTCGAAGTGTTTAATCACAAAGAAGCTAATAATATTGATAAAACTAAGAAATCTGTTGGTGAAAAAAGAGTTGATGTGATTATTGAAATGTTTGCTAATGTCAAACTTAGGGAAGATTTAAATTTTTTGTCACATGGAGGATGAGTAATAGTTGTTGGCCACAGAGGTCTTATTGAAATAAACCCACAGGATCCATGACAAAGGAATATAGTATAAGAGGGGTAGCTCTCCCTTATCCTCCAAGGAGGAATTCCAGCAGTTTGCAGCAGCCCTCCAAGCTGGAATGAATTGGTTAGTTGAGACCAGTAATAGGTCCCCGGTATTCACTGGAGAAAGTGGCCCAGGCTCATGAAGATATCATTCACAGTAGTGGGGCCACAGGAAAAATTATTCTTCTCTTAAAATCATTAATCCTTCCATTGATTTCCTGTGTAATTAAAAGGTTTCTTACCTTAGTTTTATGTACACTGCATTTGCTCTGCTTAGCAATCATTTGATTCAGTGAGTTTTTCCTATTAAAAAAAATATTTATCTTAGGATTCATAGGCGTTGGAGTGCAGTTTATTTTATAGCTGGGAATATTCTTTATGCCTCTACCTCTCATCAAGGAATAGTGGGAAATAGGATGTTAGGGTCACTTGGCATTCGAGGACATTACAGAAATTCCTAACCTATGCTTATTAATTCCATACCTTTGCCTAAAACATGCTAATTCAAAATAGGACTGCTTGATTCCCAAGCCTAGTTCTCTTTACAAAGGTTCTTTAGTCTCTGATTAGCCCAGAACTATACTGGACTCTGACGATTCTCTGAACTAAATGAGCCCTTTTTTTAAACTAATCTCACCTAGATCTACAGGTCTCTCAGGACAAGATAAACCATGTCCAGAGGAATCTGCTAGTTTTCCAACATTCCCCAATATTTTATGCTATTCACTAGGTTAATCACTGGCTACCAATGATCCATGTGCTCTCTGAGGACACCAGCCTTATCTCTGGTATAATATGACACTAGGTGCGCAGTTGGGCTTCCCAGGGGGCGCTGGGGGTACAGATTCTGCCTGCCAGTGCTGGAGACGTAGGAGATGTGGGTTGGATCCCTGGGTCAGGAAGACCCCCTGGAGGAGGGCGTGGCAACGGTGTTCATGCCTGGAGAGTCCCAAGGGCAGAGGGGCCTGGCGGGCACATACAGTACACAGGGCTGCAAAGAGTCGCACAGGACGAAGTGGCTTAGCACATCAGGTGCATGGTTTCCACTATATACGCATTGATTGGTTCAACTTGCTTCTAGCCGCATGAAGGCTTTCAAGTTACAAATGGCAAGTGCCACAGCCTTCTCCAACTATTACTTGGGGCCTCCTGGATCAAAGATCCTCAATATGAGGGTAAGCAGAACATGCTGCCTTGACAATTTAGGGTCTGCGTCCCTGGACAGCTCGAAGCAGTCTGAACAGAATTGCCACCCTTTTTCCCTAGTAGCCATATTTTCCTAAATGAAAAGGGGGGAAATAAAGGATTACAGTCAGGGAGGAAGGACAGGGGTCCCCAAGTGGCAGGAGGAAATAAACTGCTAGTGGCCGACGTTTGTTTCCCCCTTATCTACATGAGATTGAAAGGCTCCTTGTAATCCTGTGTTGCCATGACGATACCTGGTGCCCCCTGAACTTAACTTTTTCTCAAACCTTGAGCTAACCAATGTGTATTTCTCATGGAAATGTTTTTCTTAAGCTGTGTTAATGAAACTATTCATTTGCTTGGAAATCTGCCCTTCTTCAAGATTCATGTCAATTGTTCTAAGGCCAGAGGTGAGTCCCCTTGTGCCATTCTATCTCAAAATGCATGTTGTGGGAGAGGAGCCTGGTACAGCACTCTCTGTCTGAGGCATTTCTTTTATCCGATCAGCAGCTTGCTATCAGGTATATAATGCCTTGCTAAAAACTCTCAAGGGGACACTCTTTCTGTCCCCTTCTGAAGTCTATGTTAGAAGCTTTCTCTACCTCATTTATGCTTTAATAAAACTCTACTACAAAAAAGCTCTGAGTGATCCAGCCTTGTCTCTGGCTCCAGGCCGAAGTCTTCTCTTTGGAGGCCAAGGATGCCAGATTCACTCATAGCTCATGGAAGTAACTTTTCAGAATTATATCTATGTGTGACGGGGATCATATATTTTTATTTAAATTAATAAACAAAGTTTATGCCTTAAGAATGATCTGCTTTTGTTATCATAATATGATAACTTCAACAAATTCTAGAGCAAAAATTAAATGCTATTTAGTATAATTGTTGAAATTCATCTTCCTGAGTAGTGATCACCTGAGCACTGTTGGTAGACTCACCAGGGGTTATGGATGGAACTGCTTTTCCCACCATCACCCTCCAATTCATATATTGAAGCTTTAACCCCCAGTGACTGTATTTGAAGACTGGGCCTTTCAAGAGGCAATTGAGGTAAAATGAAGTCATAAGTGTGAGCCCCTAATCCAATAAGATTGTTGTCTTTGTTAGAAAAGAAGACACCAGATACTCTCTCTTCCTGCCCCCTCCTCCAGAGGAAAGGCCGTGGGAGGACACAGTTAGAGGGCAGCTGGGAATTGCAAGCCAGGCGGAGAGGTCTCACCAGAAACCGCCACTACCCTGATGATCTTAGGCTTCCAACCCTCCAGAATCATTATCTAATCCTGGGGTTTAAATGTCTTCAGGAATCTACAATTTTAATTTTTAGAAAGAGAACCAGGGCTTTCTAGGTGGTACAGTAGTAAAGAATTCGCCTGCCAATGCAGGAGACACAGGAGTCGTGGGTTCAATCCCTGGGCTGGGAAGAACACCTGGAGTAGGAGATGGTACCCTACTCCAGTATTCTTGCCTGGAAAATCCCAAGAACAGAGGAGTCTGGCGGGCTACAGTCCATGAGGTCGCAAAGAGCTGAACACGACTGAACCAATGAGCACATGCACACGCTCACAGAGAAAGAATCCAGGGCGAGTGTGATTGTGAGTTCCTGCTGCCAGCAGAGACTGGAGCACCCTGCAAACGAGTGTTTCCATGTTTTGGCCGTGAAACAAAAGAATATCCACATTAAATGGGATAAAGAATGTAGTGAAAGTAATTAACCTCGGATCAGTACAGGGCAAGATCACTGCTCAAATGAGTAACCAAAATCCCTGTGTGATTTCAGGGATCCAGAGGTTACGGAACTGAAGGCAAGACATAGGCAACTAGGATATATATATATATATATATATGGGGGTCTGGGACACAATGTAAGATGTGTTTCCTGGTCCATGAACACACAGAGGCATTATCTTATTTCACAGAAGAAGAACGTGAGACTCAGACAGGAGAAGGGACAGCCCAAGGCCAGTGAGCAGAAAGCTCAGAGATGGAACCCAAGGTCAAGTGTTAGACACTTCTTGGACATGACTGAATCCTCCTTAATTTAAACCTGTGATTTCTTCATTCTGTGACATAGGGATTTTTCCAACTAAATTTTGGTGGTGAGTACGCTGCAGCTGGAGGTGGGCATGGCAACCCACTCCAATATTCTTCCCTGGAGAATCCCATGGACACAGGGGCCGGGTGGGCTGCAGTCCTTGGGGGTTGCAAAGAGTCAACAATGATTGAGCACCTAAGCACAGACTACAGCAGCACACTGCAGCATACACAGAAGTAGAAGCACAGTGCTGTTCACACGAAACTTCTAGAACATTATAAACCAATGTTACCTAGTTTTAAAAAAAAGGATTTAGGACCACCCACCACTGAGTAAGACCACTATGTGAGAGGATCCTAATCAGAGACACTCAGAATGGGCAGGGGAGGGGATCAGCCAGCTAGAGAAGGGGTGGAACCAGATGTGATCCAGTGAACAACCCCGTCACCCCTCCCCTCCAGGTGGGAGGTGGCAAAGGTAGACTGGGGTTCAGTTCACTCTCCACTGACTCCTGCAGAGCGGCTGGGCAGGTGGCAGGGTGAGAGCTGAAGGAATGGTGTCTGTGGTGGTGCCCCAGGGTCTGGGAGCAGGAGGAGGCTCAGGCCAAGGGAGCGGGCAGGAGGAGCTCCAGGGACCCTGGGGGACCTCCTCTTGCTGCCCCATTGGCCTTGAGGACTCTGTCTGCTGCCCCCCTCCCCATGGGCTGTCCTGGCCTCACTTCTGAGTCACTTGCTAGAGGGCAGTGGGGGAGGACGTGAGCACCTAGCAAGTGGCTCCCCAAGGAGAGGGCTGGGAAAGAGGCTCTGGACACACTCCCACTGGGGGTGCTCCACGTGGCCCCCCTGAGGGGCTCCAGGATGCTTTTCCATCCTCTTCTTGGTTCTTGATTCCTCGTAGGTTAGCTCTGCCTGGAGGAATCACTCTCAATTCTGGGTCACATGTAGGAACTGGCCAGAAAAGAGGCAGCTGCCTACCTGAGCGGTCTCCGAGGTTTTCTGAGCTCATGGCGGCGGTGGCAGGGTCTCAGAGATCTCCCTTCAGCTCTTTGTCTGCGTGAGGCTGGAAGGAGGTGTGGCTTCACCCTTGGGGAGAGAAAACACAGACTGTGGGCTCGATCACAAGTGAGCAGCGGCTGAGGGAGCAGCGAGGATTGAGGCCTCAGGTGAGTTCTCCTGGGACGGCCACCAGTGCCACCAGGGACTTAACCCAGCATGGCCCTCTGTCCCCTGGGCTCTGCAGGTCACTAGTTAAGGAAAGTTACTCACCTCCCTCCAACTTCCTGCGAGTCATAGTCCTGTTGGGGTACAAGGAGAAGATAATGGCAGAGGAGACAGCCATCTGTGAAGTTATAGAAGTAATAAAGCCAGAGACAGAGAACAGGTAGGAAGGAATACTCTGGAAATTACGTGAGGTTGGAGCAAGTCTGTTACTAACTGGTAATAGGTGATGTTGATCCAGTGTCTGTGACGTGCAGGCTCCTGAAACTAATCTAACTTGAGGTCAGCCCAGTTTTCCACACTGGTGCCAGAGCCTGGACTTTCTGATCCAGATCCCAGGTTTGTGGTGACTGTGCTCTACTCCGTTTAATACATGAAAATAATTACCTGTGGATATATGTTTATTGGTAAATGACGCTTCTCATTCTAAAATGATGTCTTGCCCCCCCAGGCTAGAGTCAGCCTTGACAAAGTTCCTGGTGGTGCAACTCTGACAGCCCAGGTCTTCCTTGCTTCTACAAGAGCCTTTATCTCACAAGGGCCTGGAGTCCCGCCAGCCCCACCACACTTCCTGTGTCCCTGCCCTGCGTGGCTGAGGACCCTGATGGTGCCCGGTCCTCTCTGCTGTCCTCTACTGACTACTGGACTTTAGGTTGGTTCTAATACCATATGTAAACAATAAAGAACATTCTCCTTGTTTAAACTTCACTCACATTTGAGACTGTTTCCTTAAGCTATTTCTAGAAGTAGAATTACTAAATCACAAAGAATCAATACCTTAAAAATTTTTATACCTAGAGCCACACTGTTATGCAAATTGTCATAATTTATGATCACACTCATAATATATGAGGGTGTCCATCCTTTCAGACTTTCCCATTCTCAGTGGTCTTTTAAAAAAAAAAAAAGCTTCAGTTCTTTATATATAAAAAATTTACTTTGGTTCTGCATGTGATTATCTCGCTATGGGAGAAATAGGAAAGCAGATGTTGATTACATCTAGCTACTGTTTTAAGAAAGCAAAAGAGCCTTTGTCAACTCCTCCTCCTGAGACCTGACTGAAATGACAGAAAGGTACTTACAGGTATAATAACAGCTGCTGATAAGACTGATTTGTGTTTGTGGTCATCGCTCTGCATTGGTTGGTATTGGCTCTGAAACTTTACATATGATAACTTGTATGTTATTCCATTAACATTTGATATGTGTACATTGTATCCCCATCTACTGATAAGGAAGCTGAAGTACAGAAGTTTTATGATTTGGCCCAGGTCAGAAGTCTCACTCCTGGTAGACTGGATTCCACCCCACTCACCATAGCCTGCCTCTCCTCCCTCTGCTGCTAATAAAAACAAGCATGGGGGCAACAGGAGACCAGAGTCTTCAACAAATGTCTGAAGACTCACTGGATGGAGAAGTGATAGATGAATAAAGAGGAGTGCAGTAGAGGGAGAGAAACAGGGAGCACGTTCACAGGAGAGAAGAACAGTCTGCTGGACGGAGCCCCAGAGAGGGAGCAAGATGAGAGGGAGGCCAAGGGGAGAGCAGGGAACAAGCCCACATCCCCACACCCCATCCCATATTCACAGCAGCCTTCACTCTTCACCAGACTTTTCAGAAAGTTACTTGCAGATGAGGTGCAGGGAAAAACAATAGGTGGTGTGTTTGTGTAATTATGGAGGAAGATAAAGGATACCCACAAGAGAGATAGACATGGGATCAGGAGTCAGGAACACCAAGCCAGCCGGAAGGGAATCCAAGGATCCCAGCTGGGCACACACCAGACTGAGAGAGCAACCAGTCCAGAATGGGATAAGAAGTCCAGAGACTGTGGGGACAGGGGACTCGGTACCGCATGAGGCACAGTTGGAAAGAAATGGAGGAAATGTTGAAGATAAACAGAGCAAGGGGTGAAAATGAAGCCAATTAGAAACATCAGGAAAAACTAAAGCTCTGCCCAGAAGAACATGCAGCTATTTGGTACAAGTTAGCTCCAAAAAAATGTATTAAAATGTCACAAATATGTAAACTCTCTTGTTTGATTTAAAAAAAAAATCTAAGGTAAATTAATGTGTGTCCAAGTCCTGGTTTTCCCATTTTGATTATTTTGCGTGCTGTTTTAAAACTGAAGTATTGATATATATAATATTTAACAATTCATTAAATCAATATAAAAATTAAAATACATTTCTAGAACTTAGGAGCTGAAGCTCTGAAGGAAAGAGTTGTTTACAAAGCTAGGAGTAAAGAAATAGTAGTTCCAGTTGAGAGTGTAACAAATAAAAGTGCAAATAAAATGTTTACAAATGCAAAGCTTCCTAATAGAGGATATAAAACTAGAGAAATAATGATACAAGCAGAAGATGGGGAAGGTATAAGAAAAGTATAAAAATAAATGAAATCCTTATTTTACCTAGTAAGAAATAAATAAATAATGTACACATTTTTAAATCAAGAAAATAAAAAATGCAATACTTAATACTGATTAGCTATTGTTGTTGATGACACCCCACTATGCACCAGGCACCTTCCCAATTGCTTGGTATGAATTCACTTCCTTTTAGTTCTCACAATAATCCTATAAGAAAGGAAACTGAAGCTCAGAGAGGTTAAATAATTTACTCAAAGCACACAGCTAGTGCTAGAGTCAGAATCGAAGTCCAGATTCCTGTCTCCTGAGCACATTCTCACACGATTCCACCTCCCAGTGTAGTAATATCATTTCTGTGTGTGTTAGTCACTACTGTGTCTGACTCTTTGTGACCCCTTGGACTGTAGCCCTCCAGGCTCCTCTGTCTATGGAATTCTCCAGGCAAGAATACTGGAGTGTGTTGCCATTTCCTTCTCCAAATATAATTTAAACTATCTAAAAAATAGCTGGATTTAGAAAAGGCAGAGGAACCAGAGATCAAATTGCCAACATCTGTTGGATCATTGAAAAAACAACAGAGTTCCAGAAAAACATCTACTTCTGCTTTGTTCACTATGTCAAAGCCTTTGACTGTGTGGATCAACAAACTGTGAAAAATTCTTAAAACATGGGAATACCAGACCACCTGACCTGTCTCCTGAGAAACTGATATGCAAGTCAGGAACTTAGAACTCGACATGGAACAACAGACTGGTTCCAAATCGGAAAAAGAATGCGTCCAGGCTGTATATTGTCATCCTGGTTATTTAACGTATATGCAGAGTACATCATAAGAAATGCTGGGCTGGATGAAGCACAAGCAGGAATCAAGATTGCCGGGAGAAATATCAATAACCTCATATATGAAGATGACACCACCCTTATAGCAGAAAGCAAAGAACTCAAGAGCCTCTTGATGAAAGTGAAAGAGGAGAGTGAAAAAGCTGGCTTAAAACTCAACATTCAGACAACTAAGATCATGGCATCTGGTCTCATCACTACATAGCAAATAGATGGGCTAGCAATGGAAACAGTGACAGACTTTATTTTGGGGGGGCTCCAAAATCACTGTAGATGGTGACTGCAGCCATGAAATTAAAAGACGCTTGCTCCTTGGAAGAAAAGTTATGAACAACCTAGACAGCATATTTAATAACAGAGACATTACTTTGCCAACAAAGGTCTGTCTAGGCAAAGCAATGATTTTTCCAGTAGTCATGTATGGATGTGAGAGTTGGACTACAGAGAAAGCTGAGTGCTGAAGAATTGATGCTTTTGAACTGTGGTGTTGGAGAACACTCTTGAGAGTCCCTTGGACTGCAAGGAGATCCAATCAGTCCATCCTAAAGGAAGTAATCCTGAATATTCATTGGAAGGACTGATGTTGTAGCTGAAACCCCAGTACTCTGGCCACCTGATGTGAAGAGCTGACTCATTTGAAAAGACCCTGATGCTGGGAAAGATTGAAGGCAGGAGGAGAAGGGGACGCCAGAAGAGGAGATGGTTGGATGGCATCACCAACTCAGTGGACATGAGTTTGAGTAAACTCTGGGAGCTGGTGATGGACAGGGAGGCCTGGTGTGCTTCAATCCATGGGGTAGCAAAGAGTTGGACATGACTGAGCGACTGAACTGAAATGAAAGAAAACACCGCCTCCCTTGGTTGAAAAGCAGGACTGCTCCTTCTTTACCAGTTGCACCTTTATCCTCACTCTGGTCCCCAATTCCACAGATGGAGTTACTGAAACTCACACGGGCAGAACTGACCCCAGTTCTCGGTAGCACCCAGCCTAGAGTTGCTCCATATCGTTAGAGCCTCCTCCACATCCCCTCCTCTAAGCCCCATCCTAGAATCTTTCTATCGTCTCCTCTCTGTGATGCTCAGGGTTGTCCCTCAGGAAGAGTAACCATCAGCTTGTCCACTAGCGAGTGTGCCTGGTGGCAGAGGCTGGAGGCACTGACCTTGTGGATGGGAGAGTATTCACAGAGGTAGGCCTTCCTCCATGTGTAGAGTCTTCTCTTGTGTTGTTGGAAGAGGATGTTTGCTATGACCAGTGCATTTTCTTGGCAAAACTCTATTAGTCTTTGGACTGCTTCATTCCGCATTCCAAGGCCAAATTTGCCTGTTACTCCAGGTGTTTCTTGACTTCCTACTTTTGCATTCCAGTGCCCTATAATGAAAAGGACATCTTTTTTGGGTATTAGTTCTAAAAGATCTTGTAGGTCTTCATAAAACCGTTCAACTTCAGCTTCTTCAGCATTACTGGTTGGGGCATAGATTTGGATAATTGTGATATTGAATGGTTTGCCTTGGAGACGAACAGAGATCATTCTGTCATTTTTGAGATTGCATCCAAGTACTGCATTTCGGACTCTTTGTCTTGTCTTTGTTGACTGTATAGAGCTTCTCCATCTTTGGCTGCAAAGAATATAATCAATCTGATTTCGGTGTTGACCATCTGGTGATGTCCATGTGTAGAGTCTTCTCTTGTGTTGTTGGAAGAGGGTGTTTGCTATGACCAGTGCATTTTCTTGGCAAAACTCTATTAGTCTTTGGCCTGCTTCATTCCGCATTCCAAGGCCAAATTTGCCTGTTACTCCAGGTGTTTCTTGACTTCCTACTTTTGCATTCCAGTCCCCTATAATGAAAAGGACATCTTTTTTGGGTATTAGTTCTAAAAGGTCTTGTAGGTCTTCATAAAACCGTTCAACTTCAGCTTCTTCAGCATTACTGGTTGGGGCATAGATTTGGATAATTGTGATATTGAATGGTTTGCCTTGGAGACGAACAGAGATCATTCTGTCATTTTTGAGATTGCATCCAAGTACTGCATTTCGGACTCTTTTTGCTGTTGAGTTATATGAATTCTTTATATATTTTGGATATTAAATCTTATCAAAGATATGATTTGCAAGTATTTTTTTCCATTTGGTAGGTTGCCTTTTCATTTTGCAGATTGTTTTCTTTGCTGAGTAGAAGCTTTTTAGTTTGATGGATGTTTATTTTTGCTGTGTTTGTTTGGGTTTTTGAATACCAGTTTTTGTTGTATTTATGATTTACAGATATTTACAGATATTCTTTTCATATAGGTTGTTCTCATCATTTTTGCAAAGCAAGTTTTAAATCTTGATAAAGTCCAGTTTATCATTTTTAAAGAGGTATATCTAGGAACTCTTTGCCTAATCCAAAGTCACGAAGATTTTCTCTGTTTTCTTTCATGAGTCTTCTTCCAAAAAAGATTTATTAATCATTTTTGGCTGCTGGGTCTTTGTTGCTGCATTTGGTTACTCTTTAGTTGCCCAGAATGGGTGCTACGCTCTAGTTGGGGTGCGCGAGCTTCTCATTTTAGTGACTTCTCCTGTTGTGGAGCACAGCCTCTAGGGCATGTGGGCCCAGTACTTGTAGTGGTGGGCTTAGTTGCCCCTTGGCACGTGGGATCTTTCCAGGCCAGGGACTGAGCCTGGGTCCCCTATAGCCAGGTGGATTCTTTTCCACTGAGCCACCAAGGAAGTCCATGTTCTTGAATCTTCCTGCATCTCAGTTTTCTCATGCGAAAACTGGAGTACTAACGGAACTTACCTTGTTGGGATTTTGTGAGTGTTGGGTGAGGCAATGTATGTGAAAGCTTAGCGGTACCTGGCAGGTGCAAGTTCCCAAGAACTTTTGGCTGCAACTGTTCCCACCGACCACAATCACCCAGCCAATGGGAACCAGGGCTTAAACGGGTCAACAGTGTTGAAACAAATAATCAACAGGAAAAGTATCAGTTAGAGACAGGGCTCTGGAGCACATCGACACAGGGCAGTGTGCCAGAGGGTGGTAGTCAGGACCTCTTTGAGGAGGTGATGCCGTCCTGAGAGCTGCGTGCTCAGCAGGTGCTCGTCATACGCTGGTGGGGGCGGAGGCAGGGCTGGCAGCGTGCACACGGCTGGAAGGCAGACCAGCAAGGAATGTGGCTCTGCACAGTGGGGACAGCATGTGGCCAAGAGCCCAAACGTGCTGTGACAGCAAGTGCTCTGTCCCTCGAAGGAAGATGTCTGTGCACCAGTTATCAGGGCAGCTTCCTGGAGGAGGCCTTGAGCCACCATCAAGCACTTACAGTGTGTCCCTGGCCCTATGCTGAGCCCCATGGCTGGTGTGGCCCCCCACAGAGGAGACTTGCAGAAGACCTGGGGAGGCCCCTGGGAAAGGCCAGCTGCCCCTGGACAGAGTCCAGCAGGGGCCCCTGTCACTTTCGCCAGGCAGAAGACCTGGGGAGGCCCCTGGGAAAGACCAGCTGCCCCTGGACAGAGTCCAGCGGGGGCCCCTGTCACTTTCGCCAGCCAGCTTGGTCCATGCGAATCTGCGCCTGCAAGCTCGGAAACCTGCCTCAGCACCAGGAAGCTCTTCCGGTTATCACGCCCCAGGTGCCACAAGCAAGGGTGTGGGCTGATGGACACCCGCTCGTTCCGTTCCGTTCAGTCGCTCAGTTGTGTCCGACTCTTTGCAACCCCTTGAATCGCAGCACACCAGGCCTCCCTGTCCATCACCAACTCCCGGAGTTCACTCAGACTCACGTCCATTGAGTCCGTGATGCCATCCAGCCATCTCATCCTCGGTCGTCCCTTTCTCCTCCTGCCCCCAATCCCTCCCAGCATCAGGGTCTTTTCCAATGAGTCAGCTCTTCGCATGAGGTGGCCAAAGTACTGGAGCTTCAGTTTTAGCATCATTCCTTCCAAAGAAATCCCAGGACTGATCTCCCTCAGAATGGACTGGTTGGATCTCCTTGCAGTCCAAGGGACTTTCAAGAGTCTTCTCCAACACCACAGTTCAAAAGCATCAATTCTTCGGCGCTCAGCCTTCTTCACAGTCCAACTCTCACATCCATACATGACCACAGGAAAAACCATAGCCTTGACTAGACGGACCTTAGTCGCCAAAGTAATGTCTCTGCTTTTGAATATACAATCTAGGTTGGTCATAACTTTTCTTCCAAGGAGTAAGCGTCTTTTAATTTCATGGCTGCAGTCACCATCTGCAGTGATTTTGGAGCCCCCCAAAATAAAGTCTGACACTGTTTCTACTGTTTCTCCATCTATTTCCCATGAAGTGATGGGACCAGATGCCATGATCTTCGTTTTCTGAATGTTGAGCTTTAAGCCAACTTTTTCACTCTCCTCTTTCACTTTCAACAAGAGGCTTTTTAGCTCCTCTTCACTTTCTGCCATAAGGGTGGTGTCATCTGCATATCTGAGGTTATTGATATTTCTCCCGGCAATCTTGATTCCAGCTTGTGTTTCTTCCAGTCCAGGGTTTCTCATGATGTACTCTGCATAGAAGTTAAATAAGCAGAGTGACAATATACAGCCTTGACGTACTCCTTTTCCTATTTGGAACCAGTCTGTTGTTCCATGTCCAGTTCTAACTGTTGCTTCCTGACCTGCATACAGATTTCTCAAGAGGCAGGTTAGGTGGTCTGGTATTCCCATCTCTTTCAGAATTTCCCACAGTTTATTGTGATCCACACAGTCCAAGGCTTTGGCATAGTCAATAAAGCAGAAATAGATGTTTTTCTGGAACTCTCTTGTTTTTCCATGATCCAGCGGATGTTGGCAATTTGACCTCTGGTTTCTCTGCCTTTTCTAAAACCAGCTTGAACATCAGGGAGTTCACAGTTCACGTATTGCTGAAGCCTGGCTTGGAGAATTTTGAGCATTACTTTACTAGCATGTGAGATGAGTGCAATTGTGCAGTAGTTTAAGCATTCTTTGGCATTGCCTTTCTTTGGAATTGGAATGAAAACTGACCTTTTCCAGTCCTGTGGCCACTGCTGAGTTTTTCAGACTTGCTGGCATATTGAGTGCAGCAAGGGTGTGGGCCTGATGGACACCCGCTAGTTGTATGTATTTGCCTGGAGAAGTAGAGGACTATTTCAGCCTCATGGCCAGGGGCCGGGGGTGGAGGGAGACATCTGGGACCACACCCTGGGAGGTGGTTGGCATGGAGAGTCTGGATATCCCTGGGCCCACCCTTTGCTGGGCTGGGATGTGTGTCTGTAAAGGCCCATCTCTCAAAGCCATTGCTGATTAGTCCTTCTGATGGGGGTAGCAGCGACGTTGGGGACGTCAATGTAGGCGTGGCAACTATGCTGTTTCTTTGTGATGATTTTGTATCTTTGAGCTGACCCATTAGAGGACAATCAATTTCATGTTTCCTTTTTTAACCTGCATGGGAGAAGCTTAATATTTTCCCCATAGACTGACATTAGGGATCTCGCAAAAATCCCACTTTATTCACTTGTAAAATGAGGATTACAGTCCTCACTTCTGGAGAGCTGGAGCTGTGCTGTCTACAGTAGCCATTTCCCTTTCAATTCACTAACATTAAAGAACAATTCAGTCCCCCAGTTGTAGGAACTGCCTTTCCAGTGCTCAGTTGCCACGTGTGGCTAGTGGCTCAGTGTAGGACAGACACTTACTTTATATTTTAGGGTTAGGGCCAAGGTCTGCACCATCACAGAACATCCTTACCAGAGAGTTCAGGGAAATGCTGTGTGTCACACACGCTGCACAGTGTGAAGTTTGGTGTTTGCTGGCGTCAGCGGCCTGGCACTGAGGGAGGCTAGGAAAGACACAGCCTCTGGCCGGGAGTCTTCTCTGGGGTGAGGTGAGATGCGGTGAGTCTGGTTTGATGAGTACCCTCACTCCCACACAAGAAACCAAGCATTCCCACCATCCCAGGGAGTTTACTGATAGGTGCCTTCACAGTTGGGCCATACTCTACCCCCGTCCTGGCCCTCGGCAACCACTCTTCTGATTTTTTCTACTAATGGACTAGCTTTGCCTTTTCTAGAATTTCACATAAATGCAATACAGTATATGCTTTTTTTTTTTTAGTATATGCTTTTAAATTTGGCTTTTGTCACTTAGCATCGCACTCTTTCGAGACTCATCCTCGTTGTTGCACGAATGAGGTTGCTTCTTTGCCGGGCAGTGTCCTGGTGGCTGAGCGTCCATCCACCTGGCGCTACAGACATTAGGTTGCTTTCAGTTCGGGGCTGTTATGAATAAAGCTGCTGGGGACATGCATGTGCAGTTCTCTGCATGGACAAACGTTTGGGATAAGTACTTAGGAATTTCATAGAATTCCTGGATCTTAGAATACTGGTGTGATTGAATTTATAAAAAACTGTCAAACTGTCTTCCAGAGTTTGGCATTTTACACACTGAATGGCACGCTGGGAGGATTTTAGTCGTTCAGTGTTTTTACCAACACTTGGTGTTGACAGCCTTTTCAATTTGAGCCTTTTTAGTGGGTGTATAATGGTATCTTGTGGTTTTAATTTGCGTTTTCTGAATACTAATGATGTTAAGCATTTTTCATTTGCTTATTGTCATTCACGTATCTTATCATGTGAAGTGTGTGCTTAAACCTTTTGCCTATTTTTTAATGGGTTATTTGTCTTCTTACTATTAAGTTGTAGGGGTTCTTTATTCTAGATGCTGGTCTTTTTTTTAGTATATCAAGTATATGTATTGTGAATATTTTCCCAGGTTGTGGGCTGTTCACATTTTCTTAACGATGTTTTATGGGTATTACACTGTGTTTTACTCAAGTTAATAAAAGAAATTTTTTATGAGTCATGATTTTTGCATCCTAAGAAATCTTTGCCTCTCCAGGTTTACAGAGATTCTTTTTTAGTATGTTTCCTTCCAGAAAATTCAGTAGTTGTAGCTTTAACTTTTCAGTTCAGTTCAGTCGCTGATTAGAGTCCAACTCTTTGCAACCCCGTGAACCATAGCACACCAGGCCTCCCTGTCCATCACCAACTCCTGGAGTTTACCCAAACTCATGTCCATTGAGTCAGTAATGCCATCCAACCATCTCATCCTCTGTCGTCCCCTTCTCCTCCCACCTTCAGTCTTTCCCAGCATCAGGGTCTTTTCAAAGGAGTCAGCTTTTTGCCTCAGGTGGCCAAAGTATTGGAGTTTTAGCTCCAACATTAGTCCTTCCAATGCACGCTCAGGACTCATCTCCTTTAGGATGGACTGATTGGATCTCCTTGCAGTCCAAGGGTCTCTCAAGAGTCTTCTCCAACACCACAGTTCAAAGCATCAATTCTTTGACACTCAGCTTTCTTCACAGTCCAACTCTCACATCCATACATGACCACAGGAAAAACCATAGCCTTGACTAGATGGACCTTTGTTGGCAAAGTAATGTCTCTGCTTTTTAATATGCTGTCTCGATTGGTCGTAACTTTCCTTCCAAGGAGCAAGGGTCTTTTAATTTTATGGCTGCAATCACCATCTGCAGTGATTTTGGAGCCCAGAAAAATAAAGTCAGCCACTGTTTCCACTGTTTCCCCATCTATTGCCATGAAGTGATGGGCCCAGATGCCATGATCTTAGTTTTCTGAATGTTAAGCTTTAAGCCAACTTTTTCACTCTCCTCTTTCACTTTCATCAAGAGGCTTTTTAGCTCCTCTTTACTTTCTGCCATAAGGGTGGTGTCATCTGCATATCTGAGGTTATTGATATTTCTCCCGGCAATCTTTATTCCAGCTTGTGCTTCTTCCAGCCCAGCATTTCTCATGATGTACTCTGCATATAAGTTAAATAAGCAGGGTGACAATATACAGCCTTGATGTACTCCTTTTCGTATTAGGAACCAGTCTGTTGTTCCATGTCCAGTTCTAACTGTTGCTTCCTGACCTGCATACAGATTTCTCAAGAGGCAGGTCAGGTGGTCTGGTATTCCTATCTCTTTAAGAATTTTCCATAGTTTATTGTGATCCATACAGTCAAAGGCTTTAGTTTGTATATGGTTTGATGTGTAAATCAATTTTTTTTGGTGTTTTGCTTATAACTGCTTGTTTCACTATCATTTACTTAAAAGATTATTCTTTCAGTGTCAGATTACCTTGGCACCTTTGGTGTGCATCAGTTGTCCGTGAATATGTGGGTCTCATTTTCTTTCATTATTTCATCTCACTGCCCCAGGTCTTAGTTGCAGCCATACGAACTCTCAGTTGCAGCATGTGGGATCTAGTTCTCTGACTAGGGATTGAACTTCAGCCCCGTGCATTGGGAGCACAGCGTCTTAGCCACTGGCTCAACAGGGGAGTCCCTGACTCCTTCGCACTTCTATTTGCATATTAAGATCAGCATGTCAATTTCTGCTAAAAAAAAAAAAAAAAGTACATATTCCTGATAGGGATTGCATTGAATCTATAGATTAGTTGGAGGGTAGTATAGGCATACCTCAGATATATTGACAGTTTATTTTCAGACCACTGCAGAAAGCAAGTATTGCCATAAAGTGAGTTACATGAATTTTTTTATTTCCTAGTGCTTAACTCTTAAACATAAGAGTTATGTTTACACTGCCCTATATTTATTACATGTGCAATAGCATTATAGCTAAAAAACAATGCACATATCTTTTAATTTTAAAATTGTGAGACTTCCCTCGTGGTCCAATGGTTAAGAATTTGACTGCTAATGCAGGAGACACGGTTCGATCCCTGATCTGGGAAGATCCCACATTGCCTTGGAGAGCAAAGCCCACGCACCACATCTGCTCAAGCCTGCTCACCTACAGCCTGTGCTTTGCAATGAAGAGTTAGCCCCCGCTCACGACGAGAGAAAGCCCATGCACAGCAGGAAAAAGACCCAGCGCAGTCAGAAATAAATAAGTAAATAATTTAAAAATACTATTGTTAGATTATTCCATTGTATAAAATTATACTATTGCTAAAAATGCTAACCATCTAAGCCTTCAGTGAGTTGTAGCCATTTTGCTGGTGGAGAGTCCTGCCTCAATGTTGATCAGGGTGGTTGGGGTGACTGGTTATTTCTTAAGATCGACAACAGTGAAGCTTGAATCATCAAGTGACTCTTCTCTTTCCTTTACAGAGATGCTTTCTCTGTAGCATGCACAGCTGTTTGGTAGCATTTTACCTCCAGTAGAATTTCCTTCAAAGTGGGGGGTCAGTCCTCTCAAGCCCTGCCACTGTTATCACCTGGGTTTCTGTAATCTTCTACCCCATTGTTGCCCACAGTCTCCACAGCATCCTCACTAAGAGTAGGCTCCATCTCAGGAAACCACTTTCTTTGCTTATCCATGAGAAGCACCTCCTCACCCAAATTTTATCATGAGGTGGTAGCAATTCTTCAGGTGCTACTTCTCATTCTCTTGTTTCCACCACCTCTGCAGTTACTTCCTCTCACTGAAGTCTTTTTTTTTTTTTTAATTAAAAAATAATTTATTTTTGGCTGTGCTGGGTCTTTGTTTCCGCGTGGGCTTTTCTCAGGGGCTACTCTCCGCTGGTGGCGCTCGGGCTTCTCATTGCCGTGGCTTCTCTTGTCGTGGAGCACAGGCTCTGGGGACCTCAGGCTTCAGTAGCTGTGGCTCCGGGTTCTAGAGCACAGGTTTAATAGCTGTATCACACGGGCTTAATTGCTCCATGGCTTGTGGGATCTTCCCACATCAGGGATTGCACCGATGTCCCCTGCACTGGCAGGCAAATTCTTTACCACTGAGTCGCCAAGGAAACCCTCCACTCAAGTCTTGAATGCCTCAGAATCATGCACGAGGGTTGGAATCATCTTCCAAACTCCTGTTAATGTTGACATTTTGACCTCTTGCCAGAATCTGTTGGCAGCTAGAGTGGTGAATCCTTTCCTGAAGGCTTTCAGCTGATTTTGCCTGGATCCATCAGAGGAATATCACTGTCTGTGGAAGCTGTAACCTTATGAAATGTGTTTCCTAAAAATAAGACTTGAAAGTAGGAGTTACTCCTTGACCCACGGGCTGCAGAAGGGATGTCAGCAGGCATGAGGACAACAGGAATCTCATTACATCTCCGCCAGAGCTCTGGGGGCCAGGTGCCTTGTCAACAAGCAGCACTATTTTGAAAGAGATCTTTCTGAGCAGTATGTCAACAGTGGGCTTAAAATATTCAGTAAACAACATTTATACAGATGTACTATCATCCAGGCTTTGTTTTTCCATTTATAGAACCCAAGCTGAGTAGATTTAGCCTAATTATCAAGTGTCCTAGAATATTCAGAATGGCAAACGAGCTCAGGCTTCAACTTTAAGTCATCAGTTCTGTTATTCCCTAACGAGGGAGTCAGCCTGTCCTCTGAAGATGTGAAGCCAGGCATTGCACTGACTTCTCTTTAGTTATGAAAATCCTATATAGTGACTTCATTTGTTGTTGTTCAGTTGCTCAGTTGTGTCCAACTGTTTGCGACCCCATGGACTGCAGCACGCCAGGCTTCCCTGTCCTTTACCACCTCCTGGAGTTCACTCAAACTCATGTCCATTGAGTCAGTGATGCCATCCAACCATCTCGTCCTGTGTGGTTCCCTTCTCCAGCCTTCAGTCTTTTCCAGCATCAGGGTCTTTTCCAAGGAGTCAGTTCTTCACATCTCATTTGCTGTTTTATCTTCATTGAACTTCTGGACAGCTTGCCGCAGCTTCTTCATCAGCACTTGGTATTTCACTTTGTACTTCTGTGTCACAGAGGTGGTTTCTTTTCATTAAACCTCATGAACCAGTCTCTGCTGGCCTCAGATTTTTCTTCTTCAGCTTCATCACCTCTCTCAGCCTTCCTAGATTAAAGAGTTAGGGCCTTGCTCTGGATTAGGCTTTGGCTTAAGGGACTGTTGGGGCTGGTTTGATCTTTCCAGATCACCAAAACTTTGTTTTCCACGTCAACAGTAAGGCTGTTTTTTGCTGTCTTATCATTTATGTGTTCATTGGAGTAGCAATGTTAAGTTCCCTCAAGTATTTTTCCTTTGCACTCACAACTTAATCTGTTTGGTGCAAGAGGCCAGGTTTCAGCCCAGTCTTAGCTTTTGACATATCTTGTTCACTAAGTTTCATCATTTCTGGCTTTTGCTTTAAAGGGAGAGATGTGTGACTCTTCCTTTCACCTGAACATTTAGAGGCCATCATAGGGTTATTAATTGGCCCAATTTCAGTATTGTTTTGTCTCAAGGAATGGGGAGGCCTGAGGAGAGGGGGAGAGATGAGAGATGGCCAGTCTGTGGAGCAGTCAGACCACACACATTTATAGATTAAGTTCGCCATCTTAGATGGGCATAGTTCTTAGTTTCCCAAGACAATTTTAATAGTAACATCAAAGATCACTGATAATAGATCACCATTTTGTTGTTTAGTTGCTAAGTCATGTCCAACTCTTTGCTACCCCATGGACTACAGCACGCCAGGCTCCTCTGTCCCTCACTATCTCCTGGGGTTTGCTCAAATTCATGCCCATTGAGGCAGCAATGCCATCTAACCATCTCATCTTCTGCCACCCCTTCTCCTTTTGCCTTCAGTCTTTCCCAGCATCAGGGTCTTTTCCAGTGAGTCGGCTCTTTGCATCAGGTGGCCAAAGTTTGGAGCTTCAGCTTCAGCATCAGTCCTTCCAATGGATATTCAGGGTTATTTCCTTTCGGATTGACTTGTTTGGTCTCCATGCTGTCCACGGGACTCTCAAGAGTCTTCTCCAGCACCACAGTTCAAAAGCATCAATTCTTTGATGCTCAGCCTTCTTTATGGTCCAGCTCTCACATCCATATATGACTGCTGGAAGAAGCACAGCTTTGACTGTAGAGGCCTTTGTTGGCAGAGATGTCTTTGCTTTTTAATACACTGTCATAGCTTTCCTTCCAAGGAGCAAGCATCTTTCAAATTTCATGGCTGCAGTCTATCATCTGCAGTGATTTTGGAACCAAAGAAAATAAAACGTTACTGCTTCTTCTTTTCCCCCTTCTATTTTCTTTAGCAAATATAATAATAAAAAAGTTTGAAATATTGGGAGTATTACCAAAATGTGACACAGAAACGAAGTGAGCAAATATCATTGGAAAAATGGCGGTGGTAGACTTGCTTGATATAGGGATTACACAAATCTTGCTTGTACAAAAAAAGTGTCTGCCAAATGCAATAAAGTGAAGCACAATAAAACAAGGTATGTCCGTACTTTCTTAACAATATTTGGTCTTCCCAATCTTCTGATCCGTGAACAAGGATGTCCTTTTATTTTAGGTCTTTAATTTCTTTCAGTGATGCTCTGTAGTTTTCAGTGCACAATTGTGCATGTCTTTTGTTAAATTTATTCTTAAACATTTTATCCTGTTTGATGCTGGCCCGTGCGCGCCTTGAACAGCATGACGACGTCATGGACCCAGCGCTTCGGGAAGCTGTCTAGAGGTCAGGTTTCCTGGCGGGGGAGCCTGGAACTCACCTTCATTATTGCTTTCAGTGTTTAGTCTTTGCTTTGCATTTGTTTGGGGTGCAGACCTGTGTCGCCAGTTACTGTGCAGCCATCGCAGGGGCTTCTCTGCAGGGAGAGAAAGGATGCCAGGGGAAGGCAGGGCTGGGGTCCGGCAGCCTTTGGCTCGCTCTGGCTGAATAACCTTGCGTACACACCCAAGATGCATTCTTCTCATCTGTCAGCTTTTGGGCTGGCTTTGAGGATTCAGTGAGCTAGTAAGTGAAAAAGCACCTGGACACTGCTGCATTCATTTCCTAGACTGATGTCTGAGAAACAGCCCAATTGGAAACTTGGGGCTCCTTTTAGACCTTTTCATTGTGATAATTTTCAAATACATAGAAACACTGGAATCACTTTCTGGTATCCTTGGCTGTGTATTAATTCACATCTTTCCCCTCCCTAGCACTGCCTCTGGCCTGGGCGAGGACAGCTTGTGTCCTCCTCCCCATTTAATTATTTCTGTCCCTACTTCCTCCTTGCAAAATTGCGAATGTTAACACTTCAGTCCAGCTGTATTTGGCCATAAAGGCTAGGGTTACCTACGCTGGGAATTGACTGCTTGGATATGGATGGAATTCTAAGTATCTTCCTTGTTGGGCGCTCAGATCTACCCTGGGTCTCTAGCTGTGGGGACCACACTGGGGAGCTTTCTGTAACAGGCACTCATGTCTGCTCTCTGGTCTGTCATGCGGACCTGAAGCTGTTTTTTCCCAGTAGGAACTGACTCTTCTCTTCAGGGGTGGAGACCCTCCTCACCTCTCTCCTCTGGATCCCATCCATCTCCCCCACAAAGCTGTGGATAGTCCCCACAAAGGAAAGTTAAGTGCTGTCCTTCCCAGAAACTTCCCAATAGCCAGAAGCTTTTACCCCTACTTCCTCTGTTCCCTGCTTGTACCACTTATGACTTTCCACTTTATCTTGTTTAAGCATCATTGTCTTTTCTTCTAGATCACTTGCTGGCTAGCATGAGGGCAAGGCCGCACCCCGTCCACGTGCTGTCCGGCCTGGCACAGAACGTAGGCGCTGCGTGTATGTCTGCTGGACCACTGACCTGAGGCAGGTGAACACTGGGTGACATTTTCTGGAGTGGGCGCTGAGTGTGCTGGTCCACCTCACATGGACAGACTGGTTATTTCTGCGGAGACCAAGTAAACTAGTGGAAAGGCCAAACAGGAGTTTGAATTAAGGTACTTGAAGAGGGTCTTCTTTCCTAGCCTTTAGCAGATGATGGAGTCAGTGTAAATTAAAGCTCCGTTAGAGTACCAAGAAGACCTGCCACATGCTGCCAGAGCAGCTCACTCCAGGGTCCTTCTGACTTTTCAGACTTGTCCGCAGCGGCTGTAATATTCTGTAGAGGAAGGGCCGGTTCCCTTTCTGTTCTTCAACACCCATCTCAGTATCAGACTAGCCTCTCTCAGCCTTCCCATTGTGGTTTTTATTTCCAGAGTGTCTTTTCCCACAGCCTCGTCCCCCTAGGACTTCTTGGCTGGCAGTCAGCAAAATAAAGTGTGTATCACAAGAGAATAGGGCTGTATTGTTGCCCCAGCTTCCAGTGGAGCTGCCTGTGACTTCAGCAGGTATGACCCCTCTTAGGTGGCCACTCTTACTCCCGTAAGATGAGGGTGACTGAATGAAGACCACGCAGTCATCCATAGGGGACCACAGAGGAGGAGCTGCTATCAGGCTGGTAAAGGCTCCTATCAATTCAAATGGATAAAATTAACGTTTAGCAGGTACTTGTCTTTTTCCCTGACAAGTCTTTTTCCAAAATTTTGGATGAGTTTATCAAAATCTTATCACAAAATCGCTTCATTTAATAGTTAGGGAGGGCTGTTAAGCTAGTGCTTCCACCTTCCGCCCGAAATCCTAGGTGTCAGCCATTTAAACTGATGCATTCCAACACGAAGATGCAACCCCAAGAAGTGAAACAAAATCAGGTGTCTGTCTCACACGGTTTATTTAACAATAGGTAATAAGAAATCAAATTTAACAGTCTATACAGTGATCCAAAGTTCATATTTATAAGTAATCAATTTTAATCGCATGATTTACAAGTTGAGGGTTTTTGCTTTCTATTTTCAAGTTTTACAGAAAGTGTGTGTGTGGAGGGTGGGGGCAGGGTAAGGAGGAAGAAAGCAAGCACAGAAGAAACCCCAGGGACATTCTGCATGTTAAAATCATCCCACTGGAATCGTTTCTTACCCTCTTTTTAATTTTTTCCTTTGTTAGATGTAAAATAACGAAAAAAATTCTTTCAAGAAACAGAACCACAATATATATAATACATCAATTTGGCAGCTGCCCCTGTATATTTTGAAAAAGTCATTTTTCTCTCTACATGTACAAATTACTTTAATACTTGAAGTTTTTACAATCAGACTTACGGAATAGAAAATTTTCTGGAGCACAAAAGTTGACTTGAGGGGAGCAAAGGGGTTTTTTTTTTCTTTTTTCTTTTTTTAAACATTTTTAAAAGAATGAACGTCTTTGCACCCAGAGAAAAAAAACTGGTATTTTAATATATATTTATATATATTTATATATATATAGAATGTAATTTTAAAGTAACATTAACCCCTTTTGTCCTCTGGTTTTAGAAATGTTCTTAACTCTTTCATAAAGTGAGGAAAATAGGGAAAAATGTCAACCATCTGCACCAGTAAATAATAACTATTAATATTACATATTTTCATTAATTTAAAAAAAATAATAAAACCTATTGGAGGTGCAAGGCAGGAGCATGTGGTTGGCTTCACAGACCTCAGCCTCCTCCCAGTGCACACTTGAACCAAACACACAAGGGAAAAACCAGGCTGGTGGTAACCAGCCATAACAAAAATATATTCTTTGTATTCTATCACCCCTCAGGTTCATCTCGCATGTTTGCTCGAAACCACAAACAGCTACTGCACAGTTCTTATGTGTTCCAAGGAAAATTGTCTCTTAGGCTAAGAAAGATTCAAAAAAATTGTTTGCAGTACAAAAAGTCTTAAGAGAAAATAATTTTTTTTTTGCTCCCAAAATACTACAAGGTGTCTCTAGTGTATGTCTAGTGTACTCTGTGAGAGGTTTGAATTCAAGTCTGAGTTGTCGGTGCCGAGTCCCAGGTCCGTGGCGCTCGCACCATGGAGGTTTGCCATGCCTGGATTGCTAGCGAGCTGAGAGAGCATCGAATTCTGGTCCGGGCTGGCAAAATGCCCTTGTTCCATGGGGTTGCCCTGGGCAGCGACCAGTCCAGGATGTGGAGAACTGGTCGTGGGGAGACGTGGTGTGGAGAAGGCTGAGGCTGCATCCGTGGGGAAGGGCTGGAGTGGGGGGGCTGGGACTGCGGCCGCGGAGAAGGGACAGGCTGGGGAGATCGCACTTGATTGGAGAGAGATGGGATCTGCTGGCCTTGGAGGTGCGGGGACTGAGCCTGACTCGGGAGCATGTGCTGCTGGGGGCTCATGGGGTTGGGCTGGGCCGGTGAGCCCATCTGTTGCTGAAGGAGCCGCTGCTGGTAGGCCTGCAGACTGGCTCCTGCCTCTGCTCCCAGGGCCTGCGGGAGCTGGCCCATCTGTCCCATGTTCCCTTGTGGTATCTGCTGCATGTGATGCTGCATTCGTGGCGGCGGCTGCTGCTGTGGGGCAGGGTAGCCCACGCCCTGTGGGGGCTGGAACTGGCTGTGGTTGGCCAGCCCCGGGCCCATCCCTGGCCCCGCGCCCTGCTGCTGCTGCTGCTGCTGCATCATCTGCTGTCGCCTCAAGATGTCTCGGAACTGCGAGGGCATGGTGCTGTGGTTCACGTTCATCTGCTGAGCCTGCGGGCTCATCCCGCCCATGGGTGGCGGGAGCTGCGGCTGCTGCGTGGGCTGCTGGGGCAGGCCGGCCCTTGGGACGCCTGCCTGCATGGGGTTCAAGTTCTGCATGGCGGGGCTGGAGTGGACCCCCTGCTGACCTTGCATGGCAGGGGGCTGCAGGCCCGGCTGTCCGGGGAGCGGCTGCGGGTTGGAGTTGGCGTACTTGGCAGCCCGCTGTTTGA
>SJXQ01000351.1:0-73550 GCA_006408695.1 Aepyceros melampus | reverse complement strand
TCGGGGTGGCAGGGGTCGGGGAGGGCAGGCCCTGCTGCTGCCCCACCACACCAGTCCGCTGCATGCTGGCCATCCGCCGGCGCAGCATCTGGGCCTGCTGGAGCCGGTGCTGCAGCTGCTGCTGCCGGAGCTTCTGTTTGATGTTGAGGCAGAAGGGCACGGGGCACTTGTTCTCCTGGCAGTGCTTGGCGTGGTAGCAGCACAGGGCGATGAGCTGTTTGCAGATGGGGCAGCCGCCGTTGGTCTTGCGCTTGCAGCCCTTGGTGTGCTGCACCACCCGCTTCATCTTCTGGCAGGACGGCAGCGAGCAGTTGGCATTGCGGCACTGGCAGGCGTGCACCAGCGACTGGATGCAGCGCTGGATGCTCAGGCGGCGGGAGTCTCCCGGGCTCTGCGTGGCGGCGGCCTGCTGGTTGTTGCTCTCGTCATCAAGCCCCAGCCCCAGCTTCTCCATCTTGTGGTCGTGGTTTTTAGTGTTGTAGCAGGTGATACACAAGTCATAATCCTGAGGAAAACACAGGTGCAGGTCAACACTCCAGGATTCCAGCCATTCAAAGGCATTTACATATCCTGCTTGGGCTGAAAAGCCCCATTTTAGAGAAAGCTTCTTTAGCCCAACCATTCAAGTCTGACACCAGGCCCCACCCGGCCTGTTCTGGTCCTCACACAGGCCCCGGAGCCTGCCCTCAGGCCGCCATCTCTGAACCGCCTCTCAGGTGCCTGGAATCCCCCAGCCCTCCCCGCCAGGGACCTACCTCACACACGGTGCAGTGCCAGCGTGTCTCCACGTGGTGCTTGCACTCGTTGCAGGTGTAGACAAAGCGGTCCTGGCTCTGTGTGTGCAGCTCGACCAGCATGCACATGGTGGACCACTGGGCTCTCCGCAGTGACGAGAACTCCAGGTGCTTGTCCCTTGCGAGGGTGAGAAAGGCATCCCGCCCATCCATCAGGTCACAGGGGATGAGGGGGTCGGGGTCAACAATGGGAGGCAGGGAGTTGGCGGCAGGGCCAGCGATGAGACGGATCAAAAGAAGACCTGCAACACAGACAGTCTTCTCTGGACTCTGGAACCAGAGCACCGCAGACAGCGGGCCAGGCTGCGCACCCGGGGGCCGGGAGGCCAGGCTTCGCTCTGTGACCACCCTGCAAGGCTACACGACACAGCCCTCGTTCTCCTGCTTCACGCATTTGTTCTCTTTTTCGAAACTGACTACAATGGGCCTAAAACATCTACATCTTATGTCTTCTACCTCATTCAGTAATTCTTCAAAAGAAGAATGATCAGACACGGCCATACAGAGGACATTCTGTTTCAAAGAGGCCAACCTTTAAGGTGCAACCCATGGCTTACCCTGACTCTAATTATACGGAAACAAATCAGAAAAGCCCAAACGGAAAAATACTCTACAAAGCAACTGGCCTGGAGTCTTCACAGAATGCCCATGTCATAAAAGAAAATAAAGCCAGGAAGCGAGACACGGCAACTCAACATGGAGCAGAGGAGCAGATGGGAGGTGGCGGCAGGGGACAGGCTTCCTGAGTGTGAAGTCACAGCACGCTTATGCAGAGCATGTCCTCTGTCTTAGAAGGAGCTTACTGAAATAAAATGTAGTGGAACGTTAACTGATGAATCTAGCTGAAGGCAACAGGAGGGCATCTTCTGTAGAACTTTCCTGTAAGTTTGGAAGGAAAAAAAATTGGTAGGGGTGGGAAGAATGAAAAAGAAAAATCTTTTTCCTTGCTACAGAAACAGAAAATTTTTTTGTTGAAGTTTAAAAACAACACAACCACGAATTCCTATAACCACTGGTATAAACGCTGCAAGAGGAAGCTGCTATTTCTGTAATAATAAAATGTAACAGGGAACCTTCAAGAGATCGAGAACTTGTAACTGCTGTATTGCCCACTATATCCGGTCAGTTTTTTTGAGGCTGAAAATCTGTGAAAACTGGCAATAATATTTGTTATATATCTGGGCAGCAACGTCAGCATAGAACAAGAGTCTAGAAAAAGAACACAGTGACGTTCTTGGTGGTGCAGTGGTTAACATCTGCACTTCCACTGCAGGGGCATGGGTTCGGCCCTGGGTGGGGGTGGGGGACGGGACATGGGACTAAGATTGCACACGCCACGAACAACATAGGACCAGAGCATCCACACTGAGTAAAGACGTTCAAAGCCAGAGTTAAAAGCTCAAGGGGGGGGCTGTGATATTGGGTTTGCTAATGTGGCTCAAAGCAAGCACTCATAGAGTGAGGAGGAGTGTTCTGAAAATGTGATCACACACAGGGAAGTACTGTGTCTAACAAGTGGGGGCAGATCAAACCACCTGGTGACTCCCTGGGAAAGCTTCACTATGGCCAACCTCCAATAACAGCCATCATGACTGACTCTGCTGAATGTCACCCTAGAGCTAAAACAATACCTAAATTTAATAAAACGATTACATTAGATTCTAACTCCTAACAGGAGACTACTAGTCACATATTCTTCAGATAATGTATCTACAACTGAAGTCATACCTATTACAACACACTCTAAGGGCCTTTCCTAATCGCTGTTATGAGAGTTCCACACCTAAAATCAAACCATCAGTTCCCTCTCCACATTAATAGCCTCTTCTGATAAGAACCTGATGTCTGAACATGGAGACAAACAGATAGATGTTTAAACAAACCAACATGACCCTTCAAAACGCCTCATCTTACTAACAGTAATGTTGAAGGGGAAAAAAATCCAACATACTCAGTTATATTCCCAAACAACAAATAACCAATATAAATAATGAAATAATTCAAAGTTTTAACTTTGCTGTGAAGGCATTCACAAATGCACAGATCACAGTTTAACTTTTCTTCAGTTCTCTCCATCTGCCAATTCCCTTTCAGAAAGGCAAAACTTTGATTAGTTTTGTCAAAGTTCCATCAGAAACATGAATGGCCAAAGAGTTCTCAGGGGCTTTGGTCTAAAGCAAAACCACAAAGATACCCAAAAGACATCCAACAAGCCCATCTTCTGAACAATGGACAGAAACACAAACATAAAACAGTTACAAACAATAGGGTCAGACAACTATGCTTACACTTCTCCTAACACCACATAGCTTTGTAACAGCTACAGATCTAAGTAGGACACCTTATCATTTCCTGTTCTCACCACCCTCTTTTTGCTTTCTTCTCCCTCAAATATTTTCTTTTTTTTTTTCCTAAGGGAAAGTGAAGTCGCTCAGTCGTGTCCGACTCTGCGACCCCATGGACTGTAGTGTAGTCTACCAGGCTTCTCCGTCCATGGGATTTTCTGGGCAAAGGTACTGGAGTGGGTTGCCATTTCCTTCTCCAGTATGATTTTCTTCCTTCTGAGTTTCAAATGATCTGGTGCCCACATCATAAATACCAACTATGGTGGGCAGTTCTTGAGGACCTTGGCCTTGGTTTTTCTACTCTGGGGGCTGTTCTCTTACCTCTTTGTGCTTCTCCATGGTGGCATACAATTTCTGTGAGAGGTCGTTGGATACGTTAGGCATGCCTGGCTTCTTCTTATTGCCCCGACTCAAGCTGCTCTTGTTTTTGCTAGTTTTCTTGTTGTTTTTCTTTTTAGCATTTTTGCTGTCTCCCTTTGTCACCTGCAGGTTAGCATGCGAGAACAAGAAATGTTAATAACTCTTTGTTAAGAGACTGTTTAGAAGTTTAGAACAGTTATTTGTTAATAACTATTAAGAACAAGTTTCTAATGGAGCAATAGATCATAACCTTCTAACAGCTGCTCTCTCTTCATTGCTCCTCTCTCTTTTTAAAGCTGTTGTTTACAGTAAACTGAGGTTTACTAATGTTTTTTGCATTAATTTTCTCCCACTGAAAAATCTCTCTGCTGATATCTCTTCATTACACAACAGCAGTCTTAGCTCTTTGGCCAGTGGAAGCTGCGGACCAGGAGACACCTCAGGTGGAGCCAGGCCATACCAAATCTGAGGATGGAGAGGAGGGAGCAGCAGGTAGTGAAGTGTGCATGAGAGTACGGAGCCAAAGGCCCTGGCTCTATTTCCTTCGACTCACTTTCTAAAATTTCATGGACTTACTATTAAAACAAAACAAAAACCCTTGAAAAACATTCAGTCAAGGAGTCTAAACTGCAGGCTGTAAAGAATTCTTAGACTAAGGGTGACTTCAGTAGTTCAGACTCAGCAAGGGCAACTGACACATACTGCAGGGAAATAAATGACAAGGAAACCTTGTCATTTGACCTTATCAGATGACCTGCTATAAGGCAGCTTCTGTAGGGGGGACTGGTAAACTCTGGCCCAGATTTGTTTTTTGTACGGCTAAGAATGATGGTTTTTACACTTAAACAGTTGTTTAAAGAAGAAAAAAAGAATGCTGGAGACAATATATGACAATATATGGCCATTCATAATTCAGACTTTTGCAGAAACAGTTTATCAACGTGTTCTAGACAGGTAATGTTCTGTTCTCCAGGGTTTCCATTACTAGAAATCCAAGATTCCATTTAAAAATGAGGTCTGGTGCAAAAAGGGCTTAAAATCTCTAAACTAGAACCATAGTAACTTATCTAGACCAATATTCCGCGCCTGCCCTATTTAAAGAGCTAGAGCTTCAGGGCCCATTGGAAGCCTCAGCTCACGTCTGGGTCATGTGAGCGGAGGCAGAGGCGGAAAAGGGAAACGCAGAGCGCTCACATCTGTGCTCTCGTTGCTGGTATTCTCCTCCCGTTTCCGCTCCTCCTCCTCCTGCTCCAGTTCCTTAATGCTCTCTTCCAGGACATTGGGCCAGAAATCTCCCTCAAAGTAAGGCAATTCCTTTGCGCTTGTCAATCGATCTTCAGTAGCTTGTTTTAAAATATCCTGTGAAAATATCCAAGAACAAATAGCAATGTCTATTTTTTTGGGGAAAAAAAAAAGCGTTTATTATATAGCAGCAGAGTCATAGCTAACGGACACAAGAAACGCAAAGAACCTGATTTGTCTTCTGCAAAACATCAGGGATTTTGTGCCCAAGCCTGGTGCCTGGGGAGAGAGCGTCACCAACAGGGAAAGGTCTGGTCTGAAGTCAGTATTTCTGGCTTCCTCTTTCCTCTACCCGTGAGGATGGAGAGATTATCGCCTTTATGTAACCAAGTGACAAATGCCTCTGTCGGGAACAAAGGCAGAGGCAGCAGCAGTCACACCCATGCCTCCAACACTTCTGAGACAGAATGCAGTGTGATGGGAGGCACACTGGCCTTGCAAAAATCCTAGAAATACTGGCAGTTTTTACTGAGAAACATGTTCAGAAAAATCCCAGTTACAGATACTGGAAACCATATAGCTAAGAACGATTTTCCAGGCTGCTTATTAGGACAATACCAGTTCACGTTTTCCTCCCCATGAGTAAAAACAGGTGAGACATTTAATGGTTCAAGTTTCTTATTATGAGACACCCTACAGTCACAAATGGTTATCAAATGTTTTGCCAAGTCTACTTCATCTTAAATTACATGAAGAGTGAGAAGAAACAGATTTTTGTTAAGGTGGTAAAGCAAGCCAAACACAGAGCAGCAGGGCAGCCAGGCCGCGGCGCGGTCGCCCCCGCCCTGACCTTGTAGTCGTGGACGATCCGCTCGGACACAGCTTTGTCGAGCATCTTCTTGTACCACTCCTGCAGCCGCTTGGGCTTGGGTATCTTCTGGTCCGGGGGGTGGCAATGGAAGATGTAGTCGTCTCCTTCACTGGGCGGACACGCCCAAATATGCCCTGTTGTGTATCTGACAACACAGACAGAAGGAACGTTGAAGAGAAAGATTATCCATTCTGGAAAGAATGCTCCACTTTAAACCACAAAGAGGAATCAGTACAGAAACTAACAATTCCCCGAGATAACATGAAGAGTGTGATCTATGCCAGAACTACACATAACACTGGATCAAAAAAATCCTCAATTTGTAATTAAAGACTAAACAAAAGCTACAATGCAAAGGAAAGTCAATCCATGTCAACAAGAGAGTTTAATGAAATGCAAACTATCAGGAGGAATAACCTGCAAGGTGAGGTGCTAACATTCTCAAGCACATATATACCTTGAAGGTAAGGAACCCGTCCGTACAAAGGAGTTTTGTATTTTCAGACCTTGGTGTGATTTTGGTTTGATACTCAGAGGTGCGAAAGGACCAAGTGCAGTTTAAAGTTCTGGCTCTTCAAATCAAACTGTATCAAACAGCTTAATTGAACAAAATAAAGTAATTTGGGATGGGTGCAACTAGCATCACAATATCCATTTCTCTCCCATGGCAAAGCCAACAATTTCAAAGGGTCTCTAAATTATAGTTCTGCCAGATGAAAACCAAAGTGGAGGAGAAAAAACCAAAAAGTTACATATTTGCACGTACTGTATCTCACCAAAACACCACAGTGGTGATCAATTTAAAACTAATCAGCTTAAACAAGCTGTTTTTAAAACTGGCATTTGTTTTTATGCTTACCCTAATTTCTTGACATATTCCAAATATCCAATTAGGATTTCATGATAGACTGCAGTCCTCAAGCATTTAGGACGGAAGAAGTGAACACTATCGAGGTATGATATGTATACTCTCCTGTATCAAATGAGGAGAAAAAAGCCAGGTCAAGTTGCATAATGAGTTTCTAACGATGTGGCTAAAGACATCTCTCTTCTCTGTGCCCTTTGCTCACCTTGTCATGTTTAATGCTCATCACACAATATTATATTTATTTAGGTAAATGACTAGATCACGAGCTCATCAGGGGAGTTTTGTGGGTCTGTGGCTCTATTACTATCTCAGCACCTAGCAGGGCCTGAGACACAGCATAATTAGTCACTACTGAGCGATCCAAATACATTCTGGCAGACTCTTATTCTGGCCTTTATACTACGTGGAAAATCCTACACCATATTCTACTTCATTTGTGTGACATTCTTTCACATCTCAAGAAGGTACTCAACACAACCTAGATTTAAGTGCATTTTCTAAAAAGTCATATTTTAGGCTGCCATTCATGTCTCTTTCCCTGTTATTATCAACATCAAAGAGCAGTATTTTCATTTTTTTTTTTTTTAGTTTCACTTCTATACTACACACTGGAGAACTTGCATTTCCAAAAGAAGCACATCAAACATTTTCTTATCCACTATGCTTGTTCCCCTGATCGAATTTCAAACTTCCACACAAATTAGAAAGTAGCCACAGTCAAGTCCTACCTCTGGTTGGGCGGAGGGCAGTCAGAGCCATACTCTTGAACGTGCATACCAAAGAAGCACAAGTCAACACCATCGATCTCTTCGAAGGCAAAGAGGGCTTTGGTTCGATATGGAAAGGATTCTGCCATCTCTCCACTATCTACAAATCTATACAATTCATGGTGGAGGGAAGAAGTACAATATTTCATTCAGATTAGAATCATCAACAGTAACTATGTGTGAGCAATTGTGGATCCACAGAGAAGAAGGGGAAATTACTAGATACCTTGCTTTCATGCCTGGTTTGACTTCCACAGTTTTGTCAGAAGCATGAACTACTCGAACAGTGACCTCTCCTGACTCAGGGTGATTTTGTCGCCTCAGAAACTCATTCACACGATTCTCCAGAAATGTCCCAAGCCTGGTAGATGGCAGTCCTAGAATTTACAAGTGACAAGTTCAGGAGTAGCCAAGGTGCACATTTATTACTACCAGTCAAATTTCAATACCATATCTCACTTCTGCTTTTTCAACACTACTAAGATTATCACTGACTCAGCGGCCATCAATGTGAGCAAACTCTGGGAGATAGTGGAGTACAGGGGAGCCTGGCATGCTGCAGTCCAAGGGGTCACAAAGAGATGGACTAAACAACAACAACACAGAACAGCAAAAAACTGCACAGGCATCAATCTCCAGAACTAAAACTACTGCCACCCCCCCAACTGAAAAGGTCACATAGGGCTAAATGCAGCCCCTACACAAAACTGAAGGAATCACTCAGGGGATGGCAATTCTGGCCTCTGTTAGGAAATATGTTGGAACAAGAAAAATACATCTGTGCTTTTTTACACATTATTAGGTGTAAGTAACTTCACACCAAAAAGGATACTATAGTTCAACTTCAAGTACATCATGGAAAAATTATTTGTTGTTTAGTTTGGTTAAATATTTTAAATAATGTTGAAACAAAATAATTCATTCTGGATGTTAATTTTAACGATGTTTCAAGCAAAGTTTTCCCATAATTACCTGTAAGAAAGGAACTTACTTTTAGCAGAAAATTTATTTTCTTTTCTAGTTCGTGCAGTCTTCTTTAAACAACCATCACAGACAAATCTAAAATGTAAACCAAGACTTTGTTTAAACAACTTAGAGGAACATTTCAAATAACGCACTCTACAGAATCTACCTTATGTATGCGCAAAGTTGAAAATAAACAAAAACACAACCCGGGAGAAATACAACCAATATACAAAGAGCTTTCAGAAAACATTAAGAGAAAAAAGATAAATAGATAAAAGACACAAAGAGCATATAAACTAGCTTACATGTGCAAAGATGAAGATCACAGATTAAAGCAGAAATTTTATTTTTTAGTCAATCACATTAGCAAAAGTGTATATGTTACCAGTGGGAATATAAAAAGGGACATTTTGAAAACAGCATTAATAGATTTTATATGTACATTCTCTTTGTTCCCGAAATTACATAAGGATGTGTGCATAAGTAGAATTTTGAGAAAAACTGGACACCACATAAGTACTCATCAACCAGCTGGCTGACCTTCAGTTGCAAGGATCACTGCAAGTCTCATGATCCTTGCCTACTCTGTAATTAAGGAGAGAACCTATCTAAAGACAAGCTTATCTACTACAATTTTCCTTAGTGTTTTTTTTTCACCCCTGGAAATTTTGTTATTTAGCCTTCTTTTCCCCCATGAACGAGCAGCAAGTTAGTCCAGGAAAAAAGCGGAAGAGAGAGTAGAGCTCCCATTTTGATGAGAGTCACTTAATGCACAGACATCCCCTCCCCAACCCTTCCCTTGAACAGAGCTGGGAGCAGCCTCATTCCTGGAGAGAGAGAGGCAGCCGTGGCAGTAAACACTTGGCAGTGTCACAATGGGCAAAAATCCACTTATTTCTGTGAAAGGCACTGATGATATGCAGCCTGGGTAGATATGTGGAGAATACTCAAGAAACAAAACATGAGGCCCAAGCGTATCTAGTTCATTAAAGTCTGTATCTCAGCATCTTCATGCATCTCTGCTTTTCAGTGGGGAACCCCCATGTTACCTGTTATCCAACTGCCCAAAATACTGACGACTCTTTTTATAAAACTCACTTTAAAAAAAAATTCAGTTGAGCTCAAAAGTGTTTAAACTAAATCTGAATATATGCATACCTTCTGATCCAGAATTACACATTTAGCTGCATTCCCATTAGAATTGTGTGCACCAAGATGTGTTTATGGAAACTGTATGTACAGAATATTTATATTACTTATAATTAGTTATATTACTAACAGCTAAGAAACAGAAACGAAGAAGTGCTCCTCAAAATTAGAATGGGTAAATTGCGATATTCAGTTCAGTTCAGTCGCTCAGTCATGTCCGACTCTTTGCGACCCCATGAATCGTAGCACGCCAGGCCTCCCTGTCCATCACCAACTCCCGGAGTTCACTCAGACTCATGTTCGTCGAGTCAGTGATGCCATCCAGCCATCTCATCCTCGGTCGTCTCCTTCTCCTCCTGCCTCCAATCCCTCCCAGCATCAGGGTCTTTTCCAATGAGTCAACTCTTCGCATAAGGTGCCCAAAGTACTGGAGCTTCAGTTTTAGCATCATTCCTTCCAAAGAAATCCAGGGCTGATTTCCTTCAGAATGGACTGTTTGGATCTCCTTGCAGTCCAAGGGACTCTCAAGAGCCTTCTCCAACACCACAGTTCAAAAGCATCAATTCTTCGGCGCTCAGCCTTCTTCACAGTCCAACTCTCACATCCACACATGACCACAGGAAAAACCATAGCCTTGACTAGACGGACCTTAGTCGGCAAAGTAATGTCTCTGCTTTTGAATATACTATCTAGGTTGGTCATAACTTTCCTTCCAAGGAGTGTCTTTTAATTTCATGGCTGCAGTCACCATCTACAGTGATTTTGGAGCTCCAAAAAAGAAAGTCTGACACTGTTTCCACTGTTTCCCCGTCTATTTCCCATGAAGTGCCATCACCAGATGCCATGATCTTCGTTTTCTGAATGTTTTAAGCCAACTTTTTCACTCTCCTCTTTCACTTTCATCAAGAGGCTTTTTAGTTCCTCTTCACTTTCTGCCATAAGGGTGGTGTCATCTGAATATCTGAGGTTATTGATATTTCTCCCAGCAATCTTGATTCCAGCTTGTGTTTCTTCCAGTCCAGGGTTTCTCATGATGTACTCTGCATAGAAGTTGAATAAGCAGGGTGACAATATACAGCCTTGATATACTCCTTTTCCTATTTGGAACCAGTCTGTTGTTCCATGTCCAGTTCTAACTGTTGCTTCCTGATCTGCATACAGATTTCTCAAGAGGCAGGTCAGGTGGTCTGGTATTCCCATCTCTCTCAGAATTTTCCACAGTTTATTGTGATCCACATAGTCAAAGGCTTTGGCATAGTCAATAAAGCAGAAATAGATGTTTTTCTGGAACTCTCTTGCTTTTTCCATGATCCAGTGGGATGTTGGCAATTTGATCTCTGGTTCCTCTGCCTTTTCTAAAACCAGCTTGAACATCAGGAAGTTCATGGTTCATGTACTGCTGAAGCCTGGCTTGGAGAATTTTGAGCATTACTTTACTAGTGTGTGAGATGAGTGCAATTGTGCGGTAGTTTGAGCATTCTTTGGCGATATTAGCAACATTCAAAATCTGTCAAGTTTAGTTGACCCAACTAACACTCTAAGGCCTCTCTTATTGTTCAGTCAGTAAAGAGTCTGCCTGGAATGTGGGAGAGCCGTGTGCTATCCCTGGGTTGGGAAGATATCCTGGAGAAGGAAATGGCAACCCAGTCCAGTATCCTTGCCTGGAAAATCCCATGGACATGGGAGCCTAGTGGGCTACAGTCCATGGGGTCACAGAGAGTTGGACATGACCGAGTGACTAACACTTAGTTGTGTCTCACATTTCCTTTCTAGTTTCTAGGTGCGACAGATTTCCTGTTACTCTATTGATAAATCCTCTATATTTACTTTTGATGCACAATGACCACCAAAGAATTTAGAAACAGTGAACCAGCAGAGAGAAATGTCTCTACATGGACTAACACAATGTAGTAAGAGAAGGCCTGTTCTGGACTCCAGGTTGATTACTATTCCAAAACTGAATTTTAATGATCTTTTCCCAATCCAGAGAATAATTCTAAGAGGCAATAATTTTGACAATAAAATACAATCATTGCAAAGATGACAAAATCTTGCCAAAGTTCACAACAAAGTCTGGGGAAAATACTGATGCCTCACCCCGATGGCCAGATGATCTCATGATGAAGGACACAGATCTGATGCATCTTTCTCCCACACTCTGTACACTCAACAAACCTGCAAAGGCAAAACGTCGAGTTAAATCCAAAACTTGAACCAAATCAAAAGTGCCGGTATTTCTCATTTTCTGACAGTTCAAAAGGTGGTCAAGATCATGTCCAAAGAATAGAAGTAATAGTGTTTAAAAGCTCTTTAGTTTAACAGGTAGAGCGAATCTCAAACGCAGTTAAATTCAGTCATTTTATGGAGTAAAAAGCGATAGAAAAGATGACTGCTGCTTAAACCTCCGAGTCTGACACGATCCTGTCCATTCCAGGAATGTCTAGTACCAGTACATCTCTACCTCTGAAAGGTGTCACAATAAAGGAGGCGATTATGAGACGGTTGGAAAATACACAGGACGAGGCTGGAACAACAGCACTGAGCAGAGGCAGCCTGGTGCTTCACATGAGGCTATGAAGCACCAAGACACTAGGGAGGGTTAGTGAGCTGCAAATGTGAAGCACAACCTCAATCTTTAACAATTTCTACCTTTTTTGCTAGATGTAGGTTACAGATTCAACCCAAGAATACTAGTATCACCACACTGGCTGCACAAACCGAAAGAATGAAAGGAAGAGGAAAATGAAAGTGTACTACTCAAGGGGAACTACTTACAGTTCAGGATCCAGAGTGTCATTCTTTCTCTTTGAAAATTGTTCTTTATTATTGTACTAAGGAAAGAAGAGGATACAATAAGAAAAAGCAACACAGGAAGATTAGCAAGTTGACTATTGTTCTAATAACCAAATGACAAAAACCCCCACCCTGTAAGATTATTTAAATCTAAGACTATATCAATGATACAGCTGGTACATTCTTAGCTCCCACAAAATGCACGTTTACATGCCTATGTTTTGGGAAATGACTTTATAGTAAATCTGTTCCCACTGACAGGATAACCCAGTAAGATCTAAAAGCACGAATTGGTACTTTTTTCTTTTCCTTTTAAAATCCTGCCTACTACTCTTAGTGTTAAGGTATTTATACCTTTGAATAGTTTAATGTTTCTAGACAGCTCAGCCTAGCAGTAAGAAAGACAGTGTGTATACAGGGAGCTAAACCACTATTTAAAAAAAAAAAAAGCATTTTTTAGGACAGTCCAGTCAAGCAACTTTTTATATTAATAAACAATTTCAGCATTAAGAATACATAGTTCAGGTTACTGACAGGATTAGTTGAAAGAAAAAAAAAAGGGGGGGGTTCATTAAAAAATTTTCACATGGCCTCCTATCCTGAAATCTAGCCTACTACTCTGCTCATAGTCTCACAAACACAGGAGGCCACCTACAACAAACTTAAAAAAATTTTAAAGTTTTTAAAGTTAAGGACCTAACTTTGACTACTATGATTCTTCCTCATAAAAATGAAGCGATTTCCCCATTGAAACTGTTTTCTCCTAGTTACAGACTCCAGATTCATCACTACGTGCCCTAAGGTATTGCTAGCCGAAGTGTGTTTGGAAGACTATCAGCCTGGATGGGCCTGGGAACTTGTCAGTAATGCACACTCTCAGGCTCACTACCAACTGCAGAACTGGAAGACGGGTTCCTACACACTTCAAAGTCAGAGACCTGCTGTCCTAAGGCAAAGAACTTGTGGTAAGGGTGCCTTCCTTTTTTGCGTCAGGGAAACCTACCTAGACCTCACTTCCCTGGTTAGCCAAGGGTTAGAAAATCTCAAGGCTCAGGGGACCCAAACCAGTACCAGACCCCACCATTTTATATGTCAATGGTGACTGAAGGAAAAGTACAACTTCAAAATCCAATTTGAAGATACCAAGTTTTTCTCAGAAGCCCTGTTTTTACTAGTAACATAACAATTCTGAATTGCTATGGGAAATGTTCTGAATTGTTTGTTTATTGTAGGTTAAATCAGAAGAGAAGCTGAAGAATATTTAAAGGATACCAAATAGTACTTTCTTCCTAAAAGAGTTAAAATTTGACAGTTTGAATCTTATAGAGATTAGAGGCAGTTTAGGCAACGTTTAAAAATTTTTCTTGGCATTTACCAAACCACAAGAGCTTGTGGATTGCAGAAGTCCAACCAAGTCTCTCTATAATAAGTCATTCTCACAACCTCCTAAATCCCTAATGATATTATGATACACATGATTCTAAGGATTTTGGTATTGTTAACTCTTATGAGAAGGCTGTATGGTGGTTATTTGTTCAATTCTACTCAAACCCAAAACAATTAATGATGAAGTTACCTTGCACTCCACACTTTCATTTTTTGGGAGAAGCTATTTCCTTATAGAAGGAATCTATGACCATCCAGTACTATTGTACCCCCCTAAATTAGTACCGAGAGAACTTCTGCTATGATCAAAATGTTCTCCATCTATGCTGACCAATACGGCAGCCACGAGCCACAAATGTCTATTGAGCAACTGAAATTAGAAATTTTAAATCTTGTTTATTTTAATTTTCATTTAAATAGCTACCTGTGGCTATACCATCCTGGACAACAAAATCTAAGACCACTTAGAAGCCTGAGCACGATCATCTGACAACAAACTGAAAAGACAGTACTTTCTAAAATAACAGTTACTTACGTTTGAGGTTGGGAAGGGTCATCCCCCAAAGAAACGCTCTCCCCTTGGATTTCATTGAAACACTTCTCACAGAAATGATACCTGTCGGCAAGAAGGCCATACTGGGGTGAACTGTTCCGTTCACACAACACAGCCCAAGCCAAGCAACGAAGCACCAATCACAGCAGGCCAAGGAGGGGGACGGGAGCAGAGAGCAGGTCATCAACGGCGACAAGGACATTCAATGATGCAGATTTATGGGCACCACAGTTTGGGTTTTGGTTTTTGCAATCAAAGCCAAGTGCAGACAACGACAAGCATGAGGGAGAAAAAAAAAAACACAAAACAAACGAAGAAATGAGGGATTGCAGGGCAACAAAAAACATAAAAGCAAGACAAGACAACACAAAGCAGAAAGCCAAGGCAAAGCACAGATTAGCATTAAATATCTCAATGGGATCACAAGTAGCAAATGATTACAGCAAATAAACAAGTCTCACACAGACCTATGCCCTTTCATTTGAGTAATTAATGCTACTTGATGCAAATAATCAAAGATAGGATAAATCAAAAATCCACAATGAACATAGTACTAGGAAATAATCATCTAGAAACAATTTTGGTCTGAAAAAAACAAAAAACACCAATTTCTCTTTGATCCCAAGGAAACCACAATGTACAATAAAAAGTCTGCACAAGCAGTTAAATACTGATTGTAGCCACCTAGTTTGAGAGGGAAATGAAAGGCAGTGGTATGTGCAAACACGCAGTTACATATTCCTTGGTACAAAGACTGCAAGCGCAGTCTTTAAACACCAGTTTAAAATCCAAAAATGGTATATAAATGCCAAGATTATAGCATGAGACTATAGCATGCCAGCTGTCACTTGCTTTTTTTGAACATAAGGTGCTAATAACAACTTGAGACCCATTTTTTCCCTAGGTTTTCATGACTAAAAAACATGGATTCTTACAACTACAAAGCATTAGGAAAATGCACCTAACTTTTTGTAAATAAAACAAAAAGTTTAAGTGACTTTTTCAAAGCTAGAAATACAGCTGTAGTGCACAAGTTCAGCAAAAAGCCACCACCATGGGGCTGCTTTATCAAAGTACTGACTCTCCAGCCATGCTCTTACACTGCTTTAGAGCCCCAAGTCAGCACCCTACGCCAGGCACACTGCTGACTGATTTCAAAAATAAAGAGACAAACCATGATTAATGAATGCAATCTGTGTGATCACAGTCCTTACTTTAGCAGGAGAAAAGAAGGCAGACGTGTCTAACCTACTAAAAGCATAACCATCCACTGTCATGTGCGTACCGAGCTGTTTTTGGAGGTGCTCCTTTTGATGTACTTAATAGAGAAAAAAGCAAGTACCCTGGAATCCTGATTTTATATGCTCCAAGAAAAACTGAGGAATCCATTGCACACAAAAAGGGAATTATTTCCTAAAAGATACAGCTGGCTAACAAATTTCTGGTTAAAAGTTTTCTGCGTAGTTTTGGGAATTTCATGGAAAGATAGACCAATTGGTCTGACCATTTTCTGTTTTGCCAGAGGCTGTGGTAAGCTATAAAAAGACATTGGGCAAAGAATGTGGGGCCTGGGACATAATCCCATGTATGCTACCAACTCATAAAGTTGCTTCACTTTCTCATGCCGTGGGTTCCTGCCTTATAAAAATACGGGCCCAGACAACTGACCCAAGGCTCCTTTCTACTAGAAAATCATGCAATTTCGCAAAGACAGAACACTAAGACCAGGACTTGTGCTGTACAGCTGTTTTCAAGCAAGCCACACACGAACCACGACTGTATGTGTGCTGGTCCGTCCGCATGCACTCCCTGGACACGCGGACACTGTGACCTTGGTCCACACAGGTCGAGCTTACCTGTTCTGATAACTGTAGTAAGTGGCATCACGAGGGATTGTGCATAACTGTTTGCCATAGCAACAGAGTGTCTGTGGAGAGAACTCCAACTGCAAGAGAAACCATTCGATGAACAGGGCAAGCTAAAATATTTACATTGGCAAATCAGAAAGAGAACTTAAGCCTTAGTCCTCATTGTTTCTCATGATGGCCAATTTCAGTTTCTAAGACAGTTCACCGAACTAAAACTACTCTAGTTTACTGCTGTATTATTCCACCACTCTGAGGTAAGCTTAACAGTTGTTACTTCTCCACCAGTTGCCAAAGAACTGAAGAGGGCAGGACAGCCCAGTGTGAATTGGCATGCACAGGGAAACTGGCACATGCCAGGCACAGTGCCCCGCAGGCAAATGCGACCAAGTTCCTCACTCAAGATGAACCTAAACCCTGATGATCCAAGGATTCAAACTGGTCAAGTTTTCACTGTAATTTTTATCTGTGCAAAAATTTCCTACCTTTCTGCCACAACAGTATCCAAGGCTTTGCATGACAGGGTCAATTTCTTGTTCGAAGACCTCAGACAGCTTGGAGCAGTATTTGTACACCCGTGATGTTTTCCGATTATATAACCAAGCATTGTTGAACATGAGCCAAATGTCATCCACATACTGCCAGGGCTCCTGATACTGTCCAGTGTCTAACTTCCTCTTGATGGTAGAAAGATCCATAGGGCTCTTCACAATATCAAAGTAATCCTAGAAGGACAAGTGACACCAAACATTACCAAAAATCTCAGTATATTCAAGGTCCACAGCATAACCATTTAAAATTTTCTAGGTAACGCTGAATCTTTGATGTGTCTGAATGTCCAAATACATGACTGATGCTCATCACATCTTTATTTATTTAAAATATGTCTGTTTCTTTGGCTGCATCGGGTCTTAGTTGTGGCATGCAGGAGCTGTCCTTGTGGCACATAGGCTCCCGAGTCGTATCACGTGGGCTCCGGAGCACTCAGGCCTGGCTGCGCCACAGCATGTGGGATTTTAGTTCCCCAACCAGGGACTGAACCCAAATTCCCTGCATTGCAGGGTTGATTCTTAAGTCACTGGACCACCAGGGAAGTCCCCCAACACTTCCTTATATCATCAGTTTATAGACATATTAAGCAGACAGGGGCAGAGAGAATAACTATTCTCGACTTTCTTGTTGTTCAGCTGCTCGGCTGTGTCTGACTCTTTGCGACCCCACGGACTGCAGCATGCCAGGCTCCTCTGTCCTTCACTATCTCCTGGAGTTTGCTCAAACTCATATCCATTGAGTCAGTGATGCTATCCAACCATCCCATCTTCAATCGCTCTGTTCTCTTTTGCCTTCAATCCTAGACTTTCTAGTAGCAAGCTAATGGTCTACAGGAGCAATTCCAGATACTTTATTATAGTATGTGTGTGATCAACTTAAAGACCAAGAAGTCAAAGACCCTTAGCATTTTAGTACTAGATGGGGCCTACAGATGAAACTAAGATCATCTATAAAAACAGAGGGGAAAAAAACAAAAGATTCCAACAGATTTTTAGCCCTCAAAGCACTCCAATGCCTTATCCAACACCACTTAAAATCCTCAAATGAAACTTGCCAGTAGTCTGGTATATAAAGGCAACTTTAAAAGCAGATGAAGCTAATTTGGGTCTATCTTTTCTATCATGAAACTACTGCTGCTCAACTGATAAAAATAAAGCATATGAGCCAGCAATCCCTTTTTTAGATATATACCCAAGAGAAATAAAAAGACACACACACACAAATTTGTACGTAAACATTTATAGGCATGCTATCTTCAACAGCCAAAAAGTATAAAAAACCTAAATAACTACTGACTAATGAGTGGGTAAAGAGAATGTATATATATCCATATAAATACTGGTGGGTCATAAGAAAGAATGAAGTACTGATTCATGCTACAATATGGACAAATTTTGAAAACATTACGTTAAATGAAAAGAACCCTGTCACAAAGAACCACATACTACAAGACTCCATTTGATGAACAGACCAACAGCTGGCTGGGAGTAGGGGGACTGTGGGCAGAAATGGAAGTGACTGCTTATGGACACAGTTTCTTTTTTGGGATGATGAAAAATGATCCAAAACTGACTGTGGTCAGTTTTGTGCGACTGATAGTCACACAATTCTGTTAATACAAAAAACCATTAAATTGTACACTTAAATGGGTGGTTTGTATAATATGTGAATTCTATCTTTAAAAAGCTGGTAACAAATTGTAAGAGAAATAAGAAGTACCACCCACGTACTTACAGGGATTCCTAGAAGCTGAGGGTCCACAGGCTGACGAAAGGGAAGGGATTCTGGATCCTGTCGGTAAAGTGCTCCAATGTTGGCATCAGTGCCTGTCGTAACTCTTCAGGTTTGAAAACTGAAGAAGAGTATATTAGAAATTAGTTACCAATTAAGAGAAAGAGGGGAAAAAGTTCAAGTCGAAACTACAATATATACCTCAAGACCCAGAAAACACTAAATTTCTTACGCTGTCCCCATGAAACATCACTAAGGTTGTTTCTATTTTTTGGTTCAGACAGATCCTTTAAAACACCGTCTAGTCATCTCTAAATACCCTTCATGATTTAGTTAAAGTTCTTAGTCAGAAACCCACTTAGTCTTGACCAAGTAGCAAGAGAATCCCTAAGTGCTCCAAAAATTTATGAAAAGACTTTTGTCAGCATATTCCAAATGATACGATGGGCAAGGGATGCTGTCAAGCAAGAAGAGAAAGAAGCTCCCTCTTCACAATATCAGCGTATAACAAGTCAGAAATTAGACCTGGTATTGTCTTATCACCAAAGGAATCAGAACCACTGAAGGCCAAGAGTCCTTCGTTAAAATGTTTGATGTTTTAGAGCTTCAGCAGTAGACATATTTACTGTTTCAATGGCAAATGTTAGTTTTAATTCTTAAAAAAAAAAAAAAAAAAACCATAAATTGTTATCATCAGAACGATGTACTCAGTTATCAAACTGTGCTCAAATGTGTTCTCAGTATGTTTCCCAAAAGTCAGGAAGATTTGCTGGTGTGTGCCAAATGGAATTAATTTACGCTCCATTTAAGAAGCTGGCCATTCAGGTTCCATCACTCTGAGCAGAGGCTTATCATTTCTTTACAAATTAATTTCATCTTCAAGATGGTATATCTGTCAGTCCCTTGAGTATTTTTTTCACCACATGGTGGGGGCTGCCATGAAAAATTCAAACAAATAGATGGGAGAAGCTTGTCTCTTATATTAATATTTTGCTGTGTTCAAAATAAACAGAATTTGAGCAAATTTGTGAGATTAGCTGTTTTAAATATAAATTCCTAATAGTAAGACTGGGTTTGTTGCAGCCTACATCTAAATCCATCTCCATATATAAAACTTTTTATTTATTTTTTAGCAGGATCTTAGTTCCCCAACAAGGGATCGAACCCCACCTCTCCTGCAGTAGAAGCATGGAGTCCTGACAGTGGACCACCAAGAAGTCCCAACAACCTTATTTTTAAATAACTTCTTAGCCCCATCATTTTAAGGTAACATTGTATTCCTGGAACACTTTCATAGATATCATCTCAGGAGCTAGCAGATCCCCTCTAAGGTAAGTCCTACTACCTGTGACACTAAGGGGTCACTAGAGCCTTAAGAAGTCCTAGTCCTAAACTAGCTAGTCAATTAGCTTCCTTGGGACCTGTTAAAACACTCTCTGCTTAAGCATGCTTGCTTGCCTCATTACCATTCAGTAGCACGGTTCAGCCTGCCTGGACTAAGTGAGCTGGGTTAAGTTATTGGACCTTGCTGAGCCTCAGTTTTCCCGCCTGTGAAATAGGGATCAGGGACCTTACAGAGGGGCTGTGAGGTTCTCAGAGGAGATAAGGCAGCTTGTGGTACAGTGCCTGGTGCACAGCAGTTAACAAAGAAAACAAAGATTATTATTATTGCTGTTATTTCCTGCATTTTGATCCAGAGTATTATTTAATATTTTTTGTCCTCTGAAAGAATTTTGTGAAGTTGTTTGCCACCCAGCGACTGCTGGAAGCAAATACACTTAAAGGAAAGAAAATTCCTTCTCCAACATTAGTAATAATGAAGACCAGGCCCAGGGCGCCAGACTTAATGAAATCACATGAAAGTTCAATTCCAAGGCCCAAGAAGCCCAATCTCGCTCTACTGAAGTCTTTAGTTTTTCCTCTGCCTCCACGAACCCAGAGCCTAAGACACTTACTCTTCTTCTTTGACTGTCCCGGGGCTGGAGATGACTGGGTTGCTGAAGTGCTTGGCTGGTCTTCTTCCTCTTTCGTCTCAGGTTTTAATTCAGTGCCTCGCTCTTCGGTTTCTGTAGGTTCTACTTTACAGTCTTCTGCTTTAGGCTAGAAGGCATGGTAGGAATTTTGGTATTCCAAAGACATGTAACTGAGTAACAGTACCATCATTATCTTATTTACTCTCCCCTGTGGATAGAGCTCAAGACCCTTTCTCATATGGAAATCAGTAAAATGAGACCTAATTATCAGAGTCCTTTTCTGTAACATGTTCCTAACCCCAAAAGGCAGTAACTGCCTTCCTCTCACCTCTGGAATATCCTCCGGCTGAGTATCTGCTGGTTCTGGGGCCTCCACTTCCATCTTAGGCTCCATTTTTACTTCCTGTGAAGGCTGCTTCTCAGGAATGGTCTGAGAATTCACTTCCGTGCTACTAGTAGATGGAGGGTTTGATACCTGCCCTTCAATGCTTACAGCTGGCTGGGAAAGCTGGGTAGAAAAGGGTCGGGGAGACAAAAAAAAAAAAGTCCGTCATTACAAAACCAGAATTTAGGCTATATGACAAGATGGCAGAATAATCACTTATTTCTAAGCTAGTGTCATTACACCCATTTATGGTGTTCTGGGGCTAGTAAAAAACTCGCCTGCAATGCAGGAGATGCAGGAAACATATTCGATCCCTGGGTCAGAAAGATGCCCTGGAGGAGGAGTGCACAGCAACCCACTCCAGTATTCTTGCCTTGAGAATCCCCGTGGACAGCGGAGCCTGGTGGGCTACAGTCCATAGGGTCACAGAGAGTCAGACATGGCTGCAGTGATCCAGCAGGCATGTGCACGCATGGTGCTTTCACTTACTCTGCCTAGTTGGCCCCCCTGAAATAAATTTTGCTTAAGAAAAGGAGACTGAGGACTAACAAATATCAGCCAGCTGGTTGTAGACACAAGAGTCAGCAACTGTTTCTCCAGTAACATTCTGGGACAGCGCCTGGCAGGGAGGCTTCAGAAAGGGCTGCCTCAGAGGAGCTCATGTTTATAGAAAAATGGAAAGAAAATAAGAAGGACTGATGGGCAATCTTTTAGTTTTAACTTCCCCTTAGAAAAAGTTTCATATGTACACTGTATATTGGGAGAATATAATAAATTCCCACATGAGCAGTTGTTTTGAGTCATCACATTCTAATGGATAACTAACAACCTCTATTTTTCCTAAGTCTTCCCATAACATACCTCTTAATGGGAAGTCAGTATTTTCAGAATCTATCCTACATAAAATAAAGATGCCTTTCTGCACCCTGCCTTTTCTTATACATCAGAGGCTGAGATGAACCAGTCACACATGAACAACGTATTAAGAAGCAGCGATGACTCCCAGCACTTCTCAGTTTGCCAACAGGACAGAGAACTATCAGCGACCATGTGGAAAGTTTGACCAGGGACACGCAGAGTTCTGTTAATGAGGATGCAACTGTCAGGTGGACATCTGGGTCTCTACTACACAGGTAACACATCTTTCGCAAGGAGTGTTTCAGGCCCTTATGAAATACCTTCTCAGGAATTTTCTAACTTTGGCTAGTACCACAGACATTCATAAATCAATGACTTTGTTCATTTGCTCTTGAGCACAGCAGTTCAGGCTGTTTGAAAAGAGTCTTTAAATATCTGTAAAGTTCACGTGTAGTATTAAACGTCTGGTCGCTCTTCTCCCCTTTACATGCTTTCAAGCCTCTGACCGCGGTCAACGTAAGATCTAAAGAAAATCTTTGAGGTCCTTCTATGTGAGGTATGACAGCAAAAGTCCGTAAACATAAGAGGTTCCAGTCTGAGGAGGCGACAATGAGAGACGAATGACAGAGAACAGACACGGCACAGGAAGTTCCCCCGAGGTCCAGTGATATGGACTCGGCGCTTTCACTGCCATGGGGCCAGGTTGGATGCCTGCTCAGGGAACTAAGGTCCTGCAAGCTCACCACCCCCACCCTCCTCCCACCAAAAAAAAAAAAAAGAAAGAAAGAAAAGAAAAAAAACCGGACTGAAGTAGTGTAATACTACTGTACGGCTGACATGGTTCTGCCAAAAGCCCAGACTCTGCTTACTGGAGTTGCCGGCTGCGGAGGCAGCAGGGGTGCCGTCGGGGTGGGCACAGAGGCTGCTGTGCTTTGCTGGGACAGAGGTGCTGCTGCGCCTGGTCGACTGAGGGAGCAGCAGGAAGCGAAGGCTGCACTTGGGGAGGAAGTTGCGTTGGTGGCGGCGTAGGCGTCTGTCTTGGAGGTGGATGGAGAACCTGGGACTGTGGGCCAGGTGGCATGGCTGGAGGCGTAGGAACAGGGGCTGGGATTGCTGTTGCTGGTGGCTGCTGAGCCCCTATGCTAGGGGGAGTGTGGTGAGGGGTGGGGGTGCGACTAGGTACGGGTGAGGGTGAGTTCTGATGCAGAGCTGGTTGAGGGAGAGGGGGACAGTGAATGTGGCTCCCTTGAGACCCGGGAGGCATTATAGGAGAGTTCACAGGACACGAAGAACTGGACATCTGTGCCTGTTAAAAGGAAAAACATAACAAGATGCAATTCAGAACAGAATCAAAGAAGTGTTTACATAGGCAGGCTATATACATTTAACGGAAATCAACAATGAATGTCTCCATTTCAAAATGTGTCAAACACCCTATTACTGGGGGCCTGTCTTTGGAAAATCAAACCAGTACAGTACTCAGTTAAGTGGATGTCTCAGGGGCTGTGGGGGCACGGGACAGGGGAACCTGTTGTTTTCTAGCCGTCCAATGCTCTCTTCAGCCAAAGTTCTCTCTTCTGCTTCGTAGTGCTCAGTAAGATACCATTTTTAAAGAGTTCACTGTTTTAAAAATTGGCTAAAATGGTTCTCTTTAAAATCTAATCTCTTTCTTACTTGGGCTTCCCTGGTAGCTCAGTTAGTAAAGAATCCACCTGCAATCCAGGAGACCCAGGTTCAGTCCCTGGGTGGGAAAAATCCCCTGGATAAGGTGATGGCAACCCACTCTGGTATTCTTGCCTGGAAAATCCCAGACAGAGAAACCTGGTCGGATATAGTCCACAAGGTCACAAAGAATTGGACACAACTGAGCAAATAAACCACAATCACTTTTTTCTTACTTATTAGCAAGGAATATCACTGCTGTATCACAGAGTCATCACTTCATGATCAGAATACTATGTCCATAACTTTTTAGCAAAATTAAGCTGCCCTTTTGCTGCCCTTCTCTGTAAAAACCTACATCAAGAGAAGCTTTAAGAATTGCACAAATTTAGAACAACCATCTGTGAGACATACTTGAGACACCGGTGCTTGACCGCCAGAAGGAGCCAAAGGCATATTTGTTACATTCATTCCCTGTGTTGAGAACTGAGTCTGAGGAAGAAACTGGCTCTGGCTGGAAGGCTGCTGCTGCATGCGAGGCCCGTAGCCCATAGGCTGTACACACACACAAAAAACAAAACACAGATGACCCAGTTGCTTCATTTTAGTTATTCTGCTAAGGCTGGAATCACCAATTAATTGCTCTGGCCCTGCTATGGGAGAGTGGGGAAGAAAAAGAACAAAGTGGCATGAGATCATCAGACACTCAGGCCAAGGGAAGGGAGAATAGCCTCACTACTTAACCTAAAGCCCACTCTAAAGAAGTTACACGCACACATCTGGACCGAGGTACAGAGGTAACTGTCTTTATACACTGCTTGTTTTATAAGTGGGAAGAGCAAATCAGTTTCATGAGGTTTTTGCTTATGTAGGTATTATTAAAGCACAAGCTGTAAGACTCCATAATGAGTAATTATGGATACCAAAGGCCCAAAACTTCATAATCTAAGAAAAGCATTTGTCTCATAGATTAAAAAGAAAAACAAAACCCCTCATTAAACACAGCAGACCAGAGGCAAGACAACTCCAAAAAGGCCCAATGACTGATAGTACTAACTCTAGGAGGTATGGTAAGGGCTGGGGGCCAACATGGAAAGGTGGATGACAGGTTTAGAATCTGCGTAAGGAGCAATGAGATGCTCAAAGTCCCTCTTCTCCACTCGAGAACCAGACAACTGCCCCTCCACCACCCTTGACAGTTTCCTCCCTGGGCAGGCTCTGTGTTTGGGGAAGATAGGCATTACAGAAGAGAGAGGACTCTGCCGAAGTATGCAGACTACTCAACACTGAGTGAGACTCTAAGCAGTGCTGGCTGGGTGCTGTTACAAGTTTCTAGTACTGTGACTAGATATGAACAGTATTTGGAAGCAAATCTTTCTTTTAGTATTTATATAAATGATAATCCAGAGAGTTCTTAACTGTACAGGATCCTATATACTTTAGACACATGCTTTTCCTAATTAAAGCTGTAAACAGCTTTCATGCCATCATATAAGTTCTGAAATTACCACTTACAAAGCATTCCAATTTACAGATGTACCATAATTTAACCATAATGAATCCCTTAATATACATTCAGGTTATGGCCATTTTCTAAAACACATTATATAATATACCACCCTTAATATGAATTTTCTTCAAATTATATCCTTTCAGTATCTTAGGAATTATTTCTATAGGATAAATTTCTAAACAGCAAATATAGGTAAAAAGAGGTAAGTGAAAATTAAGGACTTTAGTGTTTACTGCCTAATTGTGGTATATGGTTTAGTTTTAATCATTTAATCATGTTTGTGTTAAGGGCTAAATACAATAGAATTCTACGCAGAACAAAACACAAAACAAAAAAACCCCAAAAACAACAGCATTAAGAACTAATTGCATATAGCTAGCTGTTTAAGCAAGTGTTAGAATTTGTTGTCTCAGAGAAAAGGAACTTTAAAAAGGTCAAGTAAAGGCCAAAAAGATGACCGTAAGTCAAAACTTACCGGGTTAAGTGTTCCAGTTTGAGCTAACTGTACATGGTGCTGAAGAGGAGAGGTTTGCCGGGGTCCAATAGGGGGCTGAGGCATACTCATCTGACCAAATTGATTCAAACCTGTAATCAGTACAAAATACTAAATCTGAACACCATGTAACTGGAGAATAAGAGAGTTCTTTACAATTCTATGTCATTTTATCAGGACAAATAAAGGAACCTGCTTCCAACTGTGAAAGAATCTCTGTTTTATTCCCAACAGCTACAGAAAGGCATTGTTAATTAATGTATGGTCTCAACCAAATCTGGATGGAGTAAATCTCATCTTGGCTAGTTGTTTTTAAATGAATGCTTGATCGTTTGTATCTTTTGCCCTAGACCTGCCAGCCAACCTGCGCTTCACCCTTCCTCCCTCCCTGGGCTCCTAATCTAAAAGGCTTTCTGATTTCTCAAGTAGACAATCGTAATACCTGCTGCTGAGTGGCAGTAGGAATCAAGGTGACAATTTTAAGCTTGTAATACACTAGGAATTCTGTTAAAAGCCTTACCAGGTTGTGGAGTTACTCGAGGCATCATCTGGTTTGGCACATTGCCACGGATCATAGATGGATCAGGGAGAGGGCCATCTAGAGCAGAACAGAGAAATGGTTAGAAACGCACCTTTCAGCCAGCTGTTCCCATTTAAATAAGAGTAGTAACTTACAGAATTCAGTCGGACTATCAAAAGAATAAAGGTTTGAACTAGAGAGGAATCTGAAGAAAATGTTTTTCTGCAATACAAGAAAATATCTCGAAATGGTTTTAGTCCATTTCTTTATGAACCAGGGTGCTTTTGGTGTTGACAGGAAATAATGTAAGATCTTACATTTAAAAAGACTAATATCGGAGAAGGCAATGGCAACCCACTCCAGTACTCTTGCCTGGAGAATTCCACAGACAGAGGAGCCTGGTAGGCTGCAGTCCACGGGGTCGCGAAGAGTAGGACAAGACTTCACTTTAACTTTTCACTTTCATGCATTGGAGAGGGAAATGGCAACCCACTCCAGTGTTCTTGCCTGGAGAATCCCAGGGATGGAGGAGCCTGGTGGGCTGCCGTCTATGGGGTCGCACAGAGTTGGACACAACTGAAGTGACTTAGCAGCAGCAGCAGTATTTAATATGCTGTCATTTGATTAAGCCTGATTATTTCACTGTTAAAAAGAATATCTCTATAGACAAGAGCCACGGATTTTGTCCAGTGACCAATTTTGATTGTGTACCCCCCAATAATGTGTTTTGATGTATACATGTCCACTGTGAACATTGACTTTAAATAATATACACATTATATTGCACTATATATCATGTACCTCTTAAATACAAAAATAGAAATTAAGAATGATTAAAATCTATACATCTAAAATCACTTTTTATGAAAGGTGGTTTGCTTGGTTTCCCTGGTTTGCTCATTAGTTATGTTTATGGTTAAAAAAAAATTTTGGATTCTTCTACAATTGAGTTCTGTGTATGGGTAAGACAGGGATTTCATTCTATAAACACGCACTTAGGGCTACTCAGTTCCACTAATATTTGTTCCTGCCTACAGCAGAACCTGGAGAAGGCAGTGGCAACCCACTCTAGTACTCTTGCCTGGAAAATCCCATGGACGAAGGAGCCTGGTAGGCTGCAGTCCATGAGGTCGCTAAGAGTCGGACATGACTGAGTGACTTCACTTCCACTTTTCACTTTCACCCATTGGAGAAGGCAATGGCAACCCACTCCAGTATTCTTGCCTGGAGAATTCTAGGGACAGGGGAACCTGGTGGGCTGCCGTCTACGGGGTCGCGCAGAGTTGGACATGGCTGAAACAACTTAGCAGCAGCACACTAGAACCACTGTTTGTATTTTAAAATAAAGACTACAATACCTGACAAACTTTAAACTTGGCTCAAATTTCTAAAGAAGTCAAATAAACTGTACCACACTCAAATAGCTCAAACTTAGCCACTTGTCTCTATGTCGTAGTTACTGCTCTGATTCAAACTATCAGCACTGAAGCAGTGTCCTCAACTCTAGTCTTGACTTTGTTTCTGAACAAATGTTCTACCTATCTACTCAACAACAACAAAAAAACACCCAAACCCATACACCTGCAATTTTCCCTTGCTAGTGGGGCCTCCGTGCATGTTGCTCTCTCTGCCAGAAATGCTGTTCTCAATTCTTTTCACCATCATGGTCCAATGAGAAAATGTATCCAGCACACCACAGTTAACACATGAGGCTGCTGAAAGCTCTCCACCTGACTACTTCCAGACCTGTGGGGTGTGAATTTCTCAGCCCATTCACCTTCCACCAATGGCCTAAGAGTTGGTACCTGCTGCCTCAGTTGGCACTACTTACAGGTAGCCAGCTTTTCCTGACTCAAAAAACACAGATTTCCCCATCATAGCCATTCACACATCATTTAAACAGTTCTTAGCCTATGAACATACTAGGTCAAGAAGAAAGTGTGACAGGGTAAGTAATCTGATACTGTTTAGGATGTATCGAAGCCAGTGAGGTGCTTGCCTGCTCAGTCTACGTCAACTGGCTGCCTACCACATGCAAGTCAGTAAAAACCCATGGGCTATCAGTTCCTAGGTGTCACCATGTGGCACTAAAAATGATGCCATATTGTTAAGACAAGTAGCAAGTCTAGGAATCTTCAATATACTGTTTACTGTTTTTACTAGAGAACGAACTAAGTTCTTTGAAAAGGCAATAGTCATTTGAAAGCTCTAGAATAGTAATATAAGCTAATGCAAATTAGTGAATTTGGTTAGAAACCATTTTATTTCAGCTTCTCCTAAAAATACGTAAAAAGCACTTACTAGAAGTCATTCCTGGTTGTGGCTGCCCCATGTTAGGCCCTGTGTTCATAACTGGCACCATGCTTGCAGCACTTGGTAGCATGTTCTGTTTCTGTAGTCTAGTCCTTCGCTTTTCTTCTAGTTCCTTCTGAATCTTATAGATCTTCTCAGCTAGCAGGTGGTAGTATTCCGCCTTTTTGAATTTTGTTAAGTAGAGATGAGGAAAAAAGACAAACTACCATCAGGTAACAGAAAAAATGAACTAAGAGCAAATATTTGCTTCATTTAAAAAAGGCAGAAATGAAAAGGGAAAAGAAGCATTCTAATCTACTTTCTTAGAGCATTCCAAATATGAGCTCACATTTAAAATGATCAGTAAAAAATTGCTATATAATGAATCTACATAGTAAGGCATGACTTCTCAAAGTACAATTCCCAACATGTGCAAAGAATATGCTACTTCTTAAAGAAGTGTGAATTTAGAGAAGAAAGTTCAACTGATACAAAAATACTACTTGAGATGAAGATACTAAGCAGCTGATTCACCACCATATTCCAGTGAAAATAGCACAGAGCATGGTAACAGCTCAACCACTTTTTAGCTGCCAGAAGACAACCCAGATAAAGTGCCACATGAGTGCGCTGTATTAAGAGGAAAAATGTAAGATTCTTGACATACACTTCAAGAAAAGTGTTTTGTTATCACAACTCCACAGTGCATTACAGGATAGAATGGCTAAAGGGTGTCCTCTGAGGTATAGTGTTCTGTGTACGTGCAACAAAGAGGAACAAAAATAACCAGAAGAGGTCCACTTTTGCTTTAAATAGAAAAAACAGATGCTCACTCGATTGTTCGCCGATTCATACATGTCCCCTTCCACTTTCCGGGCATACGCAACTAGGTTTTCCATCCGTCTGTCTTTTAACGCAGCAGGATCCGGAGTGGGAAATATGGCTTGAACACTAGGAATATAAAATCCTACCACTATGATACCACGTCAGCTTTTTTTTTTCTCATCACAGAAACACACAGTATTTTAAATATTTTCCTGGTTAGTATTTTCTCATTTTTATACAATGAATACTTTGGGTAAAATTTTAAAATAAGGCTTGAGATGTGTTCAAACATAAGTTACCGACCAAAAGAAGTGTCTGTCTGTATTAATCAAATAAAAGGGTTTTCCTGATCAGAATATAAGAAATGACTCCATAGAAATACTCCCTGGTCCCTATTACTCTAATGTAGGGGAAAAAAAAAACACCTGTGCTATCCGCATAAAGGGAAGTGAGAAAACCTGACCTTTACTATAGCATCATGTAGCAAAAGCCTTAAGATTCTTCTACTCTTGTACTCAGCTTAGTAAAATAAAACCTAATAATCTCTACAAAATCTTAAAAGATCAAAAACTTGAAGTGAAGGGAGCAAAAATGCAAAGACAACTCTGCTAAATTCAATGTCTTTTACTCTCTAGCAATTTCCCAAAATGCTTGGCACTAACTTTCCTGAAGGAACCAGGTGGAGAAGCAATAAATGGAATCTGAGTTAGCAAAAAGTTCTCAAGCATTATTGATATTAACACCAAGTCAGATGATCAATCCCAAACAGCCCACTGTTTCTATTAAGTTTCTAAACATTTTATCACAAGATAAGTTTGTTTTGGTTATTCCTTATTAATTCATTGTATTAAAAATAATCTCAGTTTTCTCTTTGTGTCAAATTTCATTTCTGGTGCTATCATTTGAGAATTCCTAAATGAAGCTCAAGTATAACTGATAAGCGAATGTAACATAAAAATAAACTAAGAAGATAAGACAGACTACCTGGTTTCAAGGTAATAAAAAAAACTGGATGAAGTGGAGATCCCTCTATTAAGTAGAGGAAAAAAAAAAACAAAAAAAACAAAACTGATTCTTCCAAGAAAAAAAAAGTGCTGCATTTTGTTGAAGTAGAAGCTCTGTAACCAGTGAGGGCAAAGCTCTATTTTTAGGGTATTGGGTACATTACATTTTACCATTCTATATGCCTTACGCCTCTTTCAACCAACAAGACAGTGTTTGTGAGGCAGTGTGCCTGGCATACATTAACTTCACAAAAAACAGTGCACAGGTATTTCACAAGTAATTGCTATGCACACATGAGAAGACCAGAAGACCAGAGAGGCCACCCAAACAGATTCAATTTGTCAAGATAATAAAAATTTAACCAAGGATCACAGAAGGCTGTGTTGCCACTACTATTCTAATGATCTAAGTTTAAACCTAAGTTTTTCTTTTAAAATATGAGCTTTATAAAGGAAATGATTATTAAAATGAATAATCTTTAATATATATTGATTATTGTCACTAGACAGAATCCTCTCACACGGTTAAAAGCTAAAAGACACCTAAGAAATGATGGAGGAAAAGTTGAGAAGCAGAGAATAGGAAGCAGGAAAGCCACGAGAGAAGTATCAGTAGCAACCAGGCTATAGAAAAATCAGTAATTTTTCGTGTTTAAAAAGTGCCTGGCAGACTGACTTTGTAATTCCCTATGAATAAGACATGCCAACAAGCTTACAGTTTGTGGACAAGATGATTTCGAAGATCCTGAGTAATATCTTCATGCCACTGCTTCCGAATTCCAGTACTGGATGGTTGAGCTGCTGTTGGCATAGGCCCAGAGAGGCCACACTGCCATTGTCACTCATCATTGGGCTTTAAAAAGGAGTGGAAGTTTTAGCAAAGAAGGGTAGGAGAAAGAGGCTCTCGTTTAAGTAGAGCTAACAGTGATGACTGCAATAGGGCCAATACACTATGACAAGTCTATTTACACATAAATCTGGGGGAAATGGTATGTATGTATTTGTATTTGTGAGGGGAAACAAAACACGCAACATTTCACTGTGTGGAGGGGTGGCTGATATCTTATGTTTAAAAGACACAAGATATCTTGTGTTAGAAGATTAAGACGTCATTTTGACACAGCTTACCCAAGAATCCACTGGGCAATGGACTAATTGCTAGCATTGGGATAAAGCAAACTTGCTTTTTAAGCAGCTGCATTTGTTAACTTCCTACTGTATTTGTAAAGGTGTCAGTTACCCCAAATAATTGATATAATTTCTAAAGAGGTTATACAGAGCCTAAAGAAAACACACCATTTGTCATCATTCATCAAGGATATTGCCAAATCAAGTAAACTTAAAAAGCTCAAATAAGGAGCTCTAACAAGTGTCTGAGGAGAAGGCAATGGCACCCCACTCCAGTACTCTTGCCTGGAGAATCCCATGGACAGAGGAGCCTGGTAGGCTGCAGTCCATGTGGTCGCTACTAGTCAGACACGACTGAGCGACTTCACTTTCACTTTTCACTTGCATTCATTGGAGAAGGAAATGGCAACCCACTCCAGTGTTTTTGCCTGGAGAATCCCAGGGACAGCAGAGCCTGGTGGGCTGCCGTCTATGGGGTCGCACAGAGTCGGACACGACTGAAGCGACTTAGCAGCAGCAGCAGCAGCAGCAACAAGTGTCTGAAATCTGACAAAGGGCACAAAAGCCAAGATTAAAACTTACTTTTGAGAATTTATGGCTGAATGCAACATCGAGTCAGAAAGAAGATTCGACGGTTGAACCCCTACACCTCCATTTACTCCCATAGGACTAGCACCTACATCAAAACAAAAAGCAAGAGATGGTATTTAAATACCAAAAAACAATAACAAAAAACAAGAAAAATTAAGGATAAAAAGAAAGGAAGAGGAAAAACTATGAAAGTACTAGAATAAAACATTACAAGAATTTTTTGTCCTTTCAAAAGACTCAAAACAGAAGTTTTAAGGATATTTAGAAATGTAAAAGTAATTAGTAATAAGTAAAATAATCACCATAAACCAAGTCAAGAGACAGATGACAAATGTGTGGGGGCAAATGCTAATATATGATAATTATTTGCAATATAATCAGCAACACATATATAAAGGCTATTACACAAAGTACCTTTATAGCATAGTAAGAAAAACATGAACAAGAGGAAAAGAACAATTTACATTAAAAAATAAATACAATAGCTTAAAAAATATACATGAAAAACATGTAATTTTTTTTTAATGTATGAAATTCCAAAAACTTTTTTTGGGGGCGAGGGGGCCACTGGGCTTGTAGGATTTTAGTGGCTTGTTGGGGACCTTAGTTCCCTGAACCAAGGGTTGAACCTGTGCCCTCTGTAGTGGAAGCATGGAGTCCTAATCACTAGGCATCAGGAAATTCCTATGAATTCCCTTAAAGTTTGAGAATACAAAATGTTGAGAAAGGTTTGGGAAAAGAAGCACTTTCTATGAGATTTCATAGGTGTGTAAACTGATCCACTCTTGGGAAGGCTATCTGGTAACTGTTAAATGAAAAAAAAATGTAGACACATTTTCACCAACTTAGATTTCCACTTGCTATTCCATCTTACAGTTATACTCACATATGTATGGATAAACATAAGAGTAATGGTGTCAAAAGGAGCAAAAAACTAGAACTAAAATTGTTTAGGGAACCAAACGTAAACACATGCACATGTTTTCATAAGCACCATCTATGTAAGAGCATAAGAAACCTAAGGATGATGATCCCCAGGGAAGGGAATGAAAGATAGTATTCGCATTACACATTTTAAATTGACTACTCCTTCAAACTGGCTTGGATACCTCTAGTTATTCCTATTACTTGTTTAATTATGATTTAATGAATATTACTTCTTTAAAACAAAACCATCAATGGCAGTATTTATACTAAACCAGATTTTCATGTGGTTAAAATTTTTTGATTAACAATATTATTAATATATCCTTCAAGATATTTAGTTAAAAATAAGAAAACAAAACTCCTCCCTAAAATACAAATAATTGACTGGATTTCTCAACAGTGTCTAATAAAAATCCTACTGCCTTCTTTCATCACGCTTCCCAAATGGTTAGGCAGAACTCTCCTAATAGCATCAAGGCAGGCTCTGAAATGCAGTTGCTGGAAGTGGCTTATCTGTCACTATGAAATATTCATTTTTAAGAAAATTACACATCCTTAACACAGATTTGTTTCACTGGTGGCAACAGTAATGAAGGTAAAGAAAAAAGTGATTATACTATTTACTGATTTGCTTATTTTACTGCCTTCTGATGGCACACGAGAAAAGACAGACATTCCCTCCAAAGTATCCAGGTTCACTTAATCTTTGGCACTGATTGCAAGTAATGGCTCAATCTAACTTGGGAAAGACACCTTTACACAGATTTGTATTTAAGACCCTAAGAGTGAGCATTTACTTGAGATACAAAAATGTAGGAATAAAAACACTACTGGCACTGACAGTAAGTCAGAAAGAAAAAAAAAAATGAACAAAAGAAAAATTCAAAACACCCAATAATCAAGAAGAAAACACGTAACATTTTAAGCTCTAGGGAGAATCTTAAGCCTTAGGAGAACATATATTTTTTTCTAAGCCCCAACAAAATCTTTATACATTAAGTGAATCCAATAGTAATCAGAAGATTAAGAATGTGGTTGAACAGGGTCATGGGGGCCTTACAGTAAGAAGTTCTAATGCAGAGTTCCGGGAGTGGCTCCCTCCCTCCCCTCTCTGCTACAGAATTTCTATTACCTGAAATATGCAGTAGAGATCCTGCTGTTTTGTCTGTCTGTTCACTTACCTGCTCATCCACATTAGAGATGTCTCAGGGACAACCAATTACTGAGCCCCTGCCCACAACTACTGAGCTCGCAAGCCTGTGCTTCGTGACAAGAGAAGTCACTGCAAGAAGCCTGCCCACCACAACGAAGAGTAGCCCCTGCTTGCTGCAACTAAAGGAAATCTATGTACAGCAATGAAGAGCCAGCGCAATGCCCCCCCACCACAAAACAGGAGAAGAGATCAAAAAAAAAAAAAGCTCAGAAAGGTAAAAAAGAAATCCAAGAAGCTAACTTGCAAATAAATTAAACTCTTCTCTCAATAACTCTTTAAATTCCTTGTTATAAGAAAGCATATACTTTAAGTTAAAAACAATAAAAATCAACAAGATTTCTATTTTTATGAGTAGTGTGCCCAACTCTGCTTTCTCATTTAGAATCAAACAGTAATGTGCAAAAAAGCCTATTGCACCTTCTCTGCTACAGAATTTCTATTACCTGAAATATGCAGTAGAGATCCTGCTGTTTTGTCTGTCTGTTCACTTACCTGCTCATCCACATTAGAGATGTCTCAGGGACAACCAATTACTGAGCCCCTGCGCCACAACTACTGAGCTCGCAAGCCTGTGCTTCGTGACAAGAGAAGTCACTGCAAGAAGCCTGCCCACCACAACGAAGAGTAGCCCCTGCTTGCTGCAACTAAAGGAAATCTATGTACAGCAATGAAGAGCCAGCGCAATGCCCCCCCACCACAAAACAGGAGAAGAGATAAAAAAAAAAAAAGCTCAGAAAGGTAAAAAAGAAATCCAAGAAGCTAACTTGCAAATAAATTAAACTCTTCTCTCAATAACTCTTTAAATTCCTTGTTATAAGAAAGCATATACTTTAAGTTAAAAACAATAAAAATCAACAAGATTTCTATTTTTATGAGTAGTGTGCCCAACTCTGCTTTCTCATTTAGAATCAAACAGTAATGTGCAAAAAAGCCTATTGCACCTATCAACAGAAAAGCAAAAATAAGTTTCACAGAAAAAAAGCATGGTAGATTACTTCAAATCAGACTGCTGTCTAGTTACAGAGAACTTCATCACCAAGAACGATTTTAGAGTAAGAAGCAAAGTATTAAGTCATGGGCTTACCAAAACTGCTTAGATGTTTAACTGCTTGACAGTAAAGAGATAGTCTTAGGGCCAATCTCTTTCCCCATATAATTATAGAATAAAAACCACCCTCAAATTAGGGTATAAGAACACTGCTCACTCTTCCCTTCCCTCTGTTCTATCATAGAAAGAGGTTAGGCAAACAAGTGTATCTGATAAACTATTTCAAAGGCAAATCACTCCAGCTATCAAATACACTGAAATCTATATAAACAATAATCAAACACCTCAAACCAAAAGAATACTTCCAGCCCAAACACAACCATTTCTTTCTATACTTGAAAATATCAAAAAAATTGGAAACTTAAATGTCCACCTGTAACAAGACTGTTCTATACAACAAAATACTATAGAAGCATCAAAAAGGATACATTAGGTACAGAAACAGAAAGATGTTCACACTGTATTAAGAAAGAGTCTGTTAAAACTCATGGGATCCCATTCCTAGAAACAGAAACTAATATATGCACAAGATTAAGAAGGATATACATCAATAGCTGTTGCCTCTGGTATATATGGATTACAAGAGGATTTTTACACTATAATCTTTTAAAAGTTATTTCAAAAAATCAATCACATAACAACAACAAAAAAGACGGGGAGACGGGGGAGCAAACAGAGAGGGAGTAAAAGAGACATACGCACACACGCAGACTGAAATAAAGCAAGGAGCTACCCTTGTGCAGGCTACACGGCAGTCACACACACAGCTGTGTCACCTCGGCCATGACAAGGAGGACCCAGACTTACTCATGCTGCTCATGGGCCGCATCCCCTGGGGAGACTGCCCAGACTGCTGGTTCTGCTGGTTCTTCGCTTGCACCTGGGGCTGGGTCGGCATCTGATTTACTTGGTAGGGCAGTCCAAGGGCTGCATAGGCTCTCTCTATAGAGCTGGGATCAATCTGACTGACAGTGCTTAGGCTGGGAGTGGACTGCTGACCCACCCCTAGAGAGCTAGTATTGCCAAGTCCAACTGGTGCTCCAGTCAAAATTGCTAGGGAAAACAGAAGAAAGAGTATTACAACATTAAAGATGCTGAGACAGGAAATACTATCATGTCTGAGTTTTAAACACAAAAATACTGTCATGTGATTATGAAATACATGCACCTTGTTTCTCATTATTTCCTTAAATTTCTAAGCATAGAACTGATTGGTCAAAGGGCATCACTGGCATGAAAAACTTTTGATCGAAAATACCCAAAAGCCTCCCCACAAGCTTTATCAACGTTCCCACCAAGAATGCATGACAGCGTGACAGGAAGAAATGGTATTTTATTTCATTACTTAATCTAGTAGGAAACTTTTGGGTATTTCCTCCTCCTAGTGAACTCTTTCCTAGTCCTAATTCTCTACTAGGATATCTATGATTTATTTACTAACTTATGGAATTTCATTCCTTTTAAAAACATGCTATATGCAGTTCCAAATTTATCTTTCAATCCTAAATGCTACCTTTCAATCCTAAATCCTAAATTTAGGATTTAAACTTTTAAATCCTAAATGAGACGTGGTGGCTGCACTTTCTACTTTTGATACTTTTTTTCTCTAAGAAAAGCTCATCACCCCCAGGCTTCTAAAAATAACCTCAAACTTTTCTTTAACATTAATTTCAAATTATCTAAATATTTAGATCATAGGTAGAGAAGAATAATAATCTGCCCAATGTCAAAGCAATGATCTTTCTGGATCTTATTTTAAGTAATAAATACTTCAGTTCTAACATTATTATGAGTTTGTGATAAGTGGAAATAATCTAGTATGATAGCACTGGCTGTCACAGGAACTTCATATAATCAAGAAGTACATTAAATCTCACCAAATTGCACTGGTGAAGAGTCTAAGAATACTTTGGTATAAAAGTTTCAAAAGATTTCATCACTTACACTGTTGATTTCTCTTATCTCCAGCATTTTTAAGGGGTAGACACACAGGACAATCATGCCTTGTACAATTCTTCCAGTGTGAAATGATTTGTCGAGAAGATGCACAATGTGCCACTAGCAAGAAGAAAAATGATTTTTTACATTATTATTAGCTAACTTATCAACCATATAATGAGTGCTACAAATGTTATTAATGCATCTTCCTAACACCCCCCTAAAGGGTAGTTATTCAGTTCAGTTCAGTCATTCAGTCGTGTCCGACTCGTTTTCATGGGGTCGCAAAGAGTTGGACACGACTGAGTGACTGAACTGAACTGATGTTACTTTAAAACAATCTAAAATTTCCAAAATAGAACTCATACTAACTGCCTTATTAACTCTATTTCTCCACATCTTCCACATTAATGAATTACTCGCTGTTGGGCTAAAACTGAAACAGGAAAATTAAGAGAAGAAAAACATTTATTAGGCTCACACCATGTGCCTATGGTAAGCATTTCTACATTAATTCATTCCTAATCTGTTAAATTCCTCTAATGTCCCTGTGAAATGGATCTGCATAGGCATGCTTTTAGAATTTAGCAACCTGAAGCAAGAAGGGGTATGTCTGAGGGAGAAATTTTGATACAATCCCTACAATGTTGGGGATACCCACTGTCATCTGTGTATAAAACTGACTTTGTTAGTGATATCAGGATTGATGCTCTATTTCTCATCAGCTATCCCTTCCTTTTTATTAAAGAATAAAGACTACAAAATGGGATAGAAGGGGAAAGTATATTATTTTTTGATCATGCTCACTTGGCCACAGGTGGGCAAGCAGATTGACCTGTCCATCCAAACTGAGTAATTCCTCACTCTTTCACTTTTTGTTTATGACTTTATTTCTTTATCCTTGGCAAGAGCAGACAGTAAATCATGGCATTTCTTGGCTGAAAGGCAGAGTGAAACAGCTGTGACCCTTGAGATATTGTTTACTTTACTGCCTCCCGACACACACTCAGTCACTTTTGTTGGACATGCTTGATGGCTTTCGTTCACACAGTTGGCTGTTCCGTCTGCTCCACCAATTGATGAAGAGACAGACAGTGGCTGCTTTAAGCTACTTTTGTTAGTTCATTCACTAAACATTTGTGAACATCTACTACCTGCCAGATACTGAGATAAGTACAAATAGAACAAATCAGGTACCCTACCCTTCAGGAGCTAATACTCTAGTAAGGCATGATGTACCTATGAATATTAATCATTACACAGTGAGTGTAAGTACATACCAGAAGAGGTATGATAAAGTAACATGGCAACAATAGGAAAGAGAAAGGCTTATTCTGCAGAGAAGGTGGAGAAAGGAAAGATATAGGAAGATTTACAAAGTGATATTTAAATTATGCCCTTGTGGTAGGCAACAGCCAGGGTTATAGAAGGCTTCATGATATAGTTAGAAATAAACCCCAGAAATCAGCAACTGTGGCATAGTTACAAGCCATAAAAAGGTCATAGGTTGAGGAGGTATAATGATGTATCAATCAGATCAGCCCTTTAAGACCAAAGTTTTCAACCCCGGCTGCCAGCTATGTTACCTGCTGAAAGCTCAAATTTGAGTTTTCCCCCTGCAAATCCCCTTCCTCCAAAGGGGATTTACCCCTGATGGAGGGTAATGCTGGTGGGTAATCTGACTTCCAGAGCTCTCATGTGGTAGGCTGAAAAATAGCCCCCCAAGAGATATCAAGTCCTAATCCCTAGAACCCGTAAATACTATTTTATATGAGAACCAGATCTTCATAGATGTGATTAACTTAGGGTTTAATGATTGAGAGATGACTTTACATTATCAGGGTGGGCCCTAAATGGAATCATGTGAGAAGAAGGTAATGTGAAGACAGAGGCAGAAACTGGAGTGATATGGTTATAAGCCAAGAAGAGGCAAGGGGTGTATTTTCCCCTGGAGTGTCCAGAAGGAGGGTAGTCCTGCAGACACTCTGACTTTGGCCTGATTTAAGGCCTCTGGCTTCTAGAAAGTGAGAGAAAATATGTGTATTATTTTAAGCCACCCATTTGATAGTAGTTTATTCCAGCAGCCACAGGAAAATGATACAGCATAGCACCAGCTGAGGCCTTTGCTGCAACTACATCTCTATTTAACTTCTTCCTCTGCCCAATCCTGTGAAACAAATTAAACCAAGACTAAGCAGCTACTCTCCTGGGTCCTTCAGTTTGGACCAGCCTTTTGTGGTCTGACCTTGCCCAGTACTATAAATAAAACTTTGTCTGGAAGAGAGGCATGGGTCAGGTAGGGAACAACATGTGAAATATGTAAGAGAATCCAGTGGATTTGGAGAAATTCTGGGGCAGTTAGGGCATATATGTATGTTGAGCCTCACATCCTGAAACTTCCCTCAGGGTCTTATTATGTTCTAATCTCCTCCTTTGTTTCTGGCTTCTACCAAGCCCAGCTGTGACACGGGGCCCATTTCATGCAAGGCTTTGCATTTTATGCTCAGCTGTTTGGACATCATCACCAAAGCAGTGGGTGATACTGAAGGACCATTTTGCTGGGAAGTAGCATGATCAGATTTGTATATTTTAAGATCAGCTGGCTACAGTGTATAAATGGGAGCAAAGGAAAGAAAAGCAGAGTAACAAGGAAGAGTAATAAGAGTAAGAGGAGCAGAGGGTAAAAAGGCTACATGAACTTGGTAAGCTGTTTCCTGGACTTTGAAGAGAACTAGTTTAGAAAACAAATGTTCTGCTAGTGCTATCTTGAACCCCCAGAACTAAGTGTTCAGGGGCTAACAACTAGAGAAGGTGGCAGTAGTTCTGAGGACAACGTGCCCTTGATCGTGGCTGGCAGAAAGCTGTAGGAACCTGGATCATATTGCCTGGGTTTGACTCCAGCTCTGCCGCTTACTTACAATATATATTTAAGCAAGTTTTATTAACTGTGCCTGCATTTCCTCATCTACACTAATGATTCCTCTCTCGTGGAGCTGAGGATTAAGTGCGTTAATATATGTAAAGCACTTAGAAGAATGCCTGGCACATAGTGAATGCTTAATAACATTAGTTATTATCAGCCCAGCAGTTTCCTCAAATGGTTTATAGTCAGGAGAGCTGCTTTTCATTTATCAGAGCCCTGGGATCTCAAGAAGTAGTAAAGAGAAAGGAATGTATTTATTAAAGGTACTGAATATAATTGGAAAAGATATACTGCTACTAGGAACTTCACCCTCTGCCAAGTTCCCAGCCTGAGTTTTCTCCTTCCCCTTCCCCAGTAAGAAAGGTGAGCTGGGCATGGGAAGTCCATATGCTTAGAACTAAAGGGGATTCATAGTCGCCAAAATAAACCACCCATCCATTACTGGGTTCCTACTACAGCCTGCCTCATGCTTTGGTTCCAGCACTGGACTTGAACAGTAATGGGAAACATACCATTCCCATCATCACAAAGTCTAGAGTCCAGGGGAGAGCCCAACCATACATGAATAATTATATATATACATAGCAATACAATAAATGCTACAGTGGAAGCTGTGAGGAGGGTGCTGGGGGAACAAAGATGGAAAAACTATCCTGGGGCAAGTAGGCAACATTTCACTAAGACAATTACATCGGTGATGAATCTTACAGGATGAAGCTAGTTTCTTGCTAGCCACAGAAGATAGGGATATGAATTTGATGCAGAAGGAACAGTGAACTAAGATGAGTCTGGAAAGAGTCCAGCTCATTTGGAAAATTTCCATAGCTGGAATACAGTTTCAAGAGTGGAAGAGGCAGAGAAGTGGGAAGGAGTGACAGAAGTTTGGGCAGAGGACATAGGCTGTAAATCCTTCAAAGCAATGCAAAGAAATAGAGGAAAACAATGGAATGGGAAAGACTAGAGATCTCTTCAAGAAAATTAGAGATACCAAGGGAACATTTCATCAAATATGGGCACAATAAGGGACAGAAATTGTATGGACCTAACAGAAGCAGAAGATATTAAGAAGAGGTGGCAAGAATACAAAGAACTATACAAAGATCTTCATGACCCAGATAATCACTATGGTGTGATCACTCACCTAGAGCCAGACATGCTGGAATGTGAAGTCAAGTGGGCCATAGGCAGCATCACTATGAACAAAGCTAGTGGAGGTGATGAAATTCCAGTTGAGCTGTTTCAAATCCTAAAAGATGATGCTATGATGACCCAGATAATCACTATGGTGTGATCACTCACCTAGAGCCAGACATCCTGGAATGTGAAGTCAAGTGGGCCATAGGCAGCATCACTATGAACAAAGCTAGTGGAGGTGATGAAATTCCAGTTGAGCTGTTTCAAATCCTAAAAGATGATGCTATGAAAGTGCTGCACTCAATATGCCAGCAAATCTGGAAAACTCAGCAGTGGCCACAGGACTGGAAAAGGTCAGTTTTCATTCCAATCCCAAAGAAAAGCAATGCCAAAGAATGCTCAAACTACCACACAATTGCACTCATCTCACACAGTAGCAAAGTAATGCTCAAGATTCTCCAAGCCAGGCTTCAACAGTATGTGAACCATGAACTTCCAGATGTTCAAGCTGGTTTTAGAAAAGGCAGAGGAACCAGAGATCAAATTGCCAGCGTTCATTTGCTAGCTGATAGTGAACAGTGTTGGATTCCTGATCTCCGAAGAAGATTTAGCTTTGGGACCAGGGGCCAGGCTTGATCTCTCCAGAGCTTTTGTGTAGCAGAGTTTTATTAAGGTAAGAAAAGGGACAGAGAAAGCTTCTGACACAGACATCAGAAGGAGTGGAGGATGCCACCCCACCCCCCAGTGTTAGCAAGGGAGTTATATACTTTTCAATTAATTATTACAGTAAATGTAATGGAAGACATTACATTCAAAGGAAGACATTCAAGGGAATGTCTCAAGGTTGACCCACTCCCATAATTTACATTTTAAAATAAAAGGGTTAGCCAGAAGGTTTGCAGGAAAGGGAAACTGTCCTCAAGCAGGATACACTGTTGTTATATAATCCTTAGTACAGAGTTTAAACCGCCTTGTTTGTTGTGTATCATCAGTTCCAGGCTTAAAGAAAAAAGCATTTTATGTGACTAAGACAAAGGGAATGTAGAGAAAAAAGATCTTGGTCCCTTCTGCCTCCTTGAGATTCCCAGACCCCTATCTCCACTTCGAGAGCTCAAATACCTTTCTCCTCCTGGGGAACTGAGGACTTCTTATCACCTTGCCTCAGAACTGACTCTCTCATGTTGGTTATCAAAAAGGCAAGAGAGTTTCAGAAAAACATCTACTTCTGTTTTATTGACTATGCCAAAGACTTTGACAGTGTGGATCATAACAAACTGGAAAATTCATAAATGGAAATACCTGACCTGCCTCTTGAGAAACCTGTATGCAGGTCAGGAAGCAACAATTAGAACTGGACATGACCTGTTCTCTGACCATCTGACGAGAGTAGATATTTGTAAAAGTCAACCCTGCTGGGTTTTTCTGAGCCAGGCCAAGTTGATGGTAAGCTGTTGTCATTTCTGTGTTTTGTAGAATAATTTGAGCAAAAACTGATATCTCTTCTCACACCCCTTTCCTTCCACTTGACATGCAATTTACATGGAGGCCCTACGGTGAAAGTTGCAATATTAACATTACCTTTAGATAACCCTTCCTCAAACTAGGAACCCTACCAGTGTTAACCCAAAATAAAAAATGAGCTTGAGCCTGTCTGCCGAAGCTCAGTCATAGAGGGGAAAAAAAAAGCAAGTACTTCCCCTTACAGAAGGTCTCCAGCTCCTAGGAGCTGAGATGTCTCCTGCACTAACCTTTATCTGTGCTGACTCCTTTTGTTGTGTGCTGGTAATTCAATGAAACGCCCTGAAGAATAGTTTTTAAGGAGCCCAAAGGAAGATGCCCCATTTCCCGAGGTATTGATTGCATTTATCAGTTTATGTCACGTGCTAAATTACCATGCCGTGTGCTATTTTAGTGTTTTGGGGAAATGAAAAATAAAACCTGTTCTTTAGCATAATAAATGTCTTATTTTACATGTGTTAAAAAAAAAAAAAAAAAGAAACAACAGACTGGTTCCAAATAGGAAAAGGAATACGTCAAGGCTGCATATTATCACCCTGCTTATTTAACTTATATGCAGAGTACATCATGAGAAACACTGGACTGGACGAAAAACAACCTGGAATCAAGATTGCAGGGAGAAATATCAATAATATCCAAAAAAATCAACAATATCCAATATGCAGATGACACCACACTTATGGCAGAAAGCAAAGAACTAAAGAGCCTCGTGATGAAAGTGAAAGAGGAGAGTGAAAAAGTTGGCTTAAAACTCAACATCCAGAAAACTAAGATCATGCCATCTGGTCCCATCACTTCATGGCAAATAGATGAGGAAACAGTGGAAACAGTGAGAGATTTTATCTTTTTGGGCTCCACAATCACTGCAGATGGTGACTACAGCCATGAAATTAAGACACTTGCTCTGTGGAAGAAAAATTATGACCAACCTAGTTCAGTTCAGTCAGTCAGTCAAGTCTGACTCTGTGACCCCATGGATTGCAGCATGCCAGGCCTCCCTGTCCATTGCCAACTCTTGGAGCATGCTTAAACTCATATGCATTGAGTCAGTGATGTCATCCAACCATCTCATCCTCTGTCGTCCCCTTCTACTCCCGCCTTCAATCTTTCAGCATCAGGGTCTTTTCAAATAGTCAGGTATGGTGACTACAGCCATGAAATTAAGACACTTGCTCTGTGGAAGAAAAATTATGACCAACCTAGTTCAGTTCAGTCAGTCAGTCAAGTCTGACTCTGTGACCCCATGGATTGCAGCATGCCAGGCCTCCCTGTCCATTGCCAACTCTTGGAGCATGCTTAAACTCATGTGCATTGAGTCAGTGATGCCATCCAACCATCTCATCCTCTGTCGTCCCCTTCTACTCCCGCCTTCAATCTTTCAGCATCAGGGTCTTTTCAAATAGTCAGATTTTCACATCAGGTGGTCACAGTATTGGAGTTTCAGCTTCAGCATCAGTCCTGAATATTCAGGACTGAGTTCCTTTAGGATGGACTGGTTGGATTTCCTTGCAGTCCAAGGAACTCTCAAGAATCTTCTCCAACACCACAGTTCAAAAGCATCAATTCTTTGGTGCTCAGTTTTCTTTATAATCCAATTCTCACATCCATATATGACTACTGGAAGAACCATAGCTGTGATTAGACAAACCTGTTGGCAAAGTAACTTCTCTGCTTTTTAATATGCTGTCTATGTTGGTCATAACGTTCCTTCCAAGAAGCAAGCATCTTTTAATTTCCTGGTGGCAGTCACCATCTGCAGTGATTGTGGAGCCCCCCCAAAAATAAAGTCTGCCACTGTTTCCATTGTTTCCCCATCTATCTGCCATGAAGTGATGGGACCAGATGGCATGATCTTAGTTTTCTGGATGTTGAGCTGTAAACCAACTGTTTCACTCTCCTCTTTCACTTTCATCAAGAGGCTGTTTAGTTCCTCTTCGCTTTCTGCCATAGGGGTGGTGTCATCTGCATATCTGAGGTTATTGATATTTTTCCCGGCAATCTTGATTCCAGCTTGTGCTTCATTCAGTCCAGCATTTCTCATAATGTACTCTGCATATAAGTTAAATAAGCACGGTGACAATGTACAGCCTTGATGTACTCCTTTCCCAATTTACAACCAGTCTGTTGTTCCATGTCCACTTCTACCTATTTCTTCTTCTGTGCATACATATTTCTCAGGAGGCAGGTCAGGTGGTCTGGTATTCCCATTTCTTTAAGAATTTTCCACAGTTTATTGTGATCCCCACAGTTCAAAAGCTTGGCATAGTCAATAAAGCAGAAATAGATGTTTTTCTGGAACTCTCTTGCTTTTTCAGTGATCCAGCGGATGTTGGCAATTTGATCTCTGGTTTGTCTACCTTTTCTAAGACCAGCTTGAACATCTGGAAGTTCACGGTTCACATACTGTTGAAGCCTGGCTTGGAGAACTTTGAGCATTACTTTACTAGCGTGTGAGATGAATGCATTTGTGTGGTATTTGAGCATTCTTTGGTATTGCCTTACTGTGGGAGAGGAATAAAACTGACTTTTTCCAGTCCTGTGGCCACTCCCGAGTCTTCCAAATTTGCTGGCATATTGAGTGCAGCACTTTTACAGCATCATCTTATAGGCCTTGAAATAACTCAGTTGGAATTCCATCACCTCTGCTAGCTTTGTTCGTAGTAATGCTTCTTAAGGCCCACTTGACTTCAGATTCCAGGATGTCTCGCTCTAGGTGAGTGATCACACCATAGTGATTATCTGGATCATGAAGATCTTTTTTGTATAGTTCTTCTGTGCATTCTTGCCAGCTCTTTTTAATATCTTCTGCTTCTCTTAGGTTCGTACAACTTCTGTCCATTATTGTGCCCATCTTTGCATGAAATATTCCCGTGGTATCTCTAATTTTCTTAAAGAGATCTCTAGACTTTCTCATTCTCTTGTTTTCCTCTATTTCTTTGCACTGATCACTGAGGAAGGTTTTCTTATCTCTCCTTGCTATTCTTTGGAACTCTGCATTCAAATGGGTATATCTTTCCTTTTCTCTTTTGCCTTTTGCTTCTCTTTTCACAGCTCTTTGTAAGGCCTCCTCAGACCACCATTTTGCCTTTTTCTTGGGGATAGTCTTGATCCCTGCCTCCTGTACACTGTCATGAATCTCTGTCCATAGTTCTTCAGGCACTCTATCAGATCCAGTCCCTTGAATGTATTTCTCACTTCCACCGTATAATTGTAAGGGATTTGATTTAGGTCATACCTGAATGGTCTAGTGGTTTTTCCTAGTTTCTTCAATTTAAGTCTGATTTGGAAATAAAGAGTTCATAATCCCATCCAGAGTCAGCTCCTGGTCTTCTTTTTGTTGACTGTATAGAGTTCTCCATCTTTGACTGCAAAGAATACAGTCAATCTGATTTCAGTATTGACAAAGGTCCATCTACTCAAGCTATGGTTTTTCCAGTAGTAATGTTTGAATGTGAGAGCTGGAGTATTAAGAAAGCTGAGCACCAAAGAATTGATGCTTTTGAACTGTGGTGTTGAAGAGGACTCTTGAGAGTCCCTTGGACTGCAAGGAAATCCAACCAGGCCATCCTAAAGGAAATTGGTCCTGAATATTCATTGGAAGGACTGATGCTGAAGCTGAGACTCCAATACTTTGGCCACCTGATGAGAAGAGCTGACTCATTTGAAAAGACCCCGATGCTGGGAAAGATTGAAGGCGGGAGAAGGGGGCAACAGAGGATGAGATGATTGGATTGCATCACTGACTCAATGGACATGAGTTTGAGTAAGCTCCGTGAGTTGGTGGTAGATAGGAAAGCCTGGTGTGAGCAGTCCCTGGGGTTGCAAAGAGTCAGACATGACTGAGCAACTGAACTGAACTGAACTGAAGGTCTTTACAACTATCCTGAAAGCAAGGGAGAGTTTGAAGATGCCTAAGAAAAGAAGCATGTAACTAGATAGGTAGTTCAGAAAGTCTTTTTGGCACTATTATGGATGAAAGAGAGCAAGATAATTACAAAGCTTCCTGGACATAATGAGGATATCAGTCCTCTTTGAGACACAAAATTTGAAACCATAATAATAATGTGAATATTATCCTAATTTCTAAAATGTAAAATCTAAGATATAACATAATTAAACACATTCCTTAGGACCGTTTATGTGATCAAGGAACTTTTTATTCATGAATTTTATGTTTGCTTCTTCCAAAGCACTATTTTATAGACATGAAAATTCAGAAGACATTTTTTTCCCAAATAGAGAAAGAAAAGATCAAGCTAACAAAACTGTGTTTTTGTTTTAGTGTGAATTTGTAGAAAAGTAAGTATATATTGTCTGAAAAGAATTGCTCTATCAATCTCTCCAAATGTTTCTGTTCCTGTGAAAACTCTGTGCATTGCTCAACATATGTGCCCATCAATCTCTACTAGTTTGAGCTGAGGATTAGTCTGGTAAAATTTCCCAATAGAATAACAAATGCTAAAATGTCACTTCCTAAAACTGACAATTTTATTCCACAAAGCTAAATTTAAAGCATAAGTTTGGAATTGAAAACAAAACCTTTATTAAAATGTAATATATTCTGAAAGTGTAATGCATTAATAGTGTTTCACAGATTTTTTCCCCCTTGAAGTTAATATTAAAATAAAATTTAGTGTTTTTCTGTTAAAAGTAGATTGCATATTTATAATAAAACACTGACAATTAAGAAAAGTATAAAGGAGAAAATAGAAATGAATATTCATAAGTGCAAGACCAGAAATAACTATCATAAATACTTAATACACTTCTTTCATGCATACATATATAATATTATATATTTATCATGTATTTATATTCATTTAAGTTATGCCATGAGCATTTCCTATAATATTCAATGTTCTTTGAAAATGATATTTTAATAGCTGTATAATATTACAGCATAAGGCTATTCCATAAATTATGCAACTATTAATTTACATGTGGGCATGAACATTGCTTCTAATTTTCTATATTTTAAGAACTGTATAATGTTCACTTTTGCACATGAATCATTTTCCACATCTCTACATCTCTGGTGACTTCCTAAGAGTGGAATCCTAGAACTGGAAATGCTGGGTCAAAGTATTTTTTTTTTTAATTTTTGCCACTTATTGCCAAGCTGCTTTTTGGATAATTTTTACTAATTTAGAGTTTCACTAAAAGTCCACAGCTTGACAGACAAAATATAATATATAATAGTTCTTTTTCCTTATTAAATATGAAGTGAGGCTTGTTTCATAATACTTTTTGGACAACTATATTCTGTGAATTGCTTTTCTATATCCTATTACCAGTTTTCTGCCAAGGTATTGGTCTTCATCATCCTTCTTTTGAATTAGGGAGGAAGGGAATTTCCTTTGAATTATGGATGCTTTGGGATGCCCAGGAATACCCCTGTTGGAGGAGTTTGGGCTTTCTTTCTTCTTTGCAAGCTGGTTAAGCTATTGATCTGGACTCTAGATCATGCTGCCAGTGGGAGCCTATTAAGGGCACTTGGGTTAAAGTCCAAACCATGAAGGGCATAATTATTATATTATGCTCATGCTTTAGTCTTTTTAGTCTCTCTGTCACGTTTGTTGCAAAACAGAATTTGCTGTTAGGCTGATTATAAATATTTGCAACCTGAAATCAAAACACAAAATCAAATCTCTATCAAGAATTTAAGAAATCTAAATAAATGCTGCAAATAGTACTTAACAATAGTGAGACCATAACTTATTGTAGTCATTTAATGTTAAAATATGCCACTCAATATGCCAGCAAATATGGAAAACTCAGCAGTGGCCACAGGACTGGAATAGGTCAGTTTTCATTCCAATCCCAAAGAAAGGCAATGCCAAAGTGAAAGTAAAGTTGCTCAGTCGTGTCTGACTCTTTGAGAGTCCATGGACTGTCGGCTACCAGGCTCCTCAGGAGACAGTCCATGGAGTTCTTCAGGCAAGAGTACTGGAGTGGTTGCCATTTCCTTCTCCAGGGGATCTTCCCGACCCAGGGATCGAACCTAGGTCTCCCTCATGGCAGGGAGATGCTTTACCATCTGAGCCACAGGGAAGCCCTACTACCGCACAATTGCACTCATCTCACACACTAGTAAAGTCATGCTCAAAATTCTCCAAGCCAGGCTTCAGCAACATGCGAAGCGTGAACTTCCAGATGTTCAAGCTGGTTTTAGAAAAGGCAGAGGAACCAGAGATCAAATTGCCAACATCTGCTGGATCATGGAAAAAGCAAGAGAGTTCCAGAAAAACATCTATTTCTGCTTTATTGACTATGCCAAAGCCTTGACTGTGTGGATCACAATAAACTGTGGAAAATTCTGAAAGAGATGGGCATACCAGACCACCTGCCTGCCTCTTTGAGAAATCTGTATGCAGGTCAGGAAGCAACAGTTAGAACTGGACATGAAGCAACAGACTGGTTCCAAATAGGAAAAGGAGTACGTCAAGGCTGTATATTGTCACCCTGCTTATTTAACTTCTATGCAGAGTACATCATGAGAAACGCTGGGCTGGAGGAAGCACAAGCTGGAATCAAGATTGCCGGGAGAAATATCAATAACCTCAGATATGCAGATGACATACCCTTGTGGCAGAAAGTGAAGAGAACTAAAGAGCCTGTTGATGAAAATGAAAGAGGAGAGTGGAAAAGTTGGTTTAAAGCTCAACATTCAGAAAACAAAGATCATGGTATCCGGTCCCATCACTTTATGGCAGGCAGATGGGGAAACAATGGAAACAGTGGCTGATTTTATTTTTCTGGGCTCCAAAATCACTGCAGATGGTGACTGCAGCCATGAAGTTAAAAGATGCTTATTCCTGGAAGGAAAGTTATGACCAACCTGGACAGCATATTAAAAAGCAGAGACATGACTTTGTCAACAAAGTTCCATCTAGTCAAGGCTATGGTTTTTCCAGTGGTCATGTATGGATGTGAGAGTTGGACTATGAAGAAAGCTGAGCACTGAGGAATTGATGCTTTTGAACTGTGGTGTTGGAGAAGACTCTTGAGAGTCCCTTGGACTGCAAGGAGATCCAACCAGTCCATTCTAAAGGAGATCCAACCAGTCCATCTTAAAGGGGATCAGTCCTGAGTGTTCATCGGAAGGACTGATGTTGAAGCTTAAACTCCAATACTTTGGCCACCTGATGCGAAGGGCTGACTCATTTGAAAGACCCTGATGCTGGGAAAGATTGAGGGCAGGAGAAGAAGGGGACGACAGAGGATGAGATGGTTGGATGGCATCATCAACTTGATGGACATGAGTCTGGATGGACTCCAGGAGTTGGTGATGGACAGGAAGGCCTGGCGTGCTGTGGTTCATGAGGTCACAAAGAGTCGGACACGACTGAGTGACTGAACTGAACGTTAAAAAATGTAACATGCCTTTCATTTTCAATATGTTAATGTGTAGCTCTTTTATAAATGTTGGGGAGAGAAAAAGATGACAAGAAAGCTAAGTAGAAATGACAGACTAAGGCATTATGCTTAAAACTGACGGAAATGACCAGAGGACAATTTCTCCTGTATCACTTTGTCGGAAGAGATGTAGAATATTTTCCTTCATACACTCTAAATTAAGCAACTAATTTTCAAAGTCTATGATTCCTTCACATAACAGAAAATTGAGACTTAATCCTGAATAAAGCTGACTCTTCCTTTTTAAGAGACCCGATTCAGCCCCCTGGAAGGATGGCTATGCCCCCAAGGCACTTAGGCTCACTGAGGGGTGGGGAGGGGTGGGGTCTGGGGTTTTGCATCAATTCTAACAACTGTAACACAGAACAGGGGACAGCAGTATGTGTGCATACATAACCAAATGATATTACAGGCACAGAAAAATCACAACATTGAATTTACACCAGGGGAAACGTTCTCATTGCATTTTCTATAATAGCCATGTCTTTGTCTCTTCACTGAAGAAGAGATTTTCCTCCATTTTGAAGGTGAGCTGCTGGTATTATTATTCTATTTAAGTCTTGTTACACTATAAGATGGAGAAGAAAATAGCAACCCACTCCAGTATTCTTGCCTGGAAAATTCCATGGACAGAGCAGTCTAGGAGGCTGCAGTCCGTGGGGACACAAGAGTCGGACACGACTTTGCGACTAAACTACCAATCACACTATAAGAACTAACATTTGCCAATTTGCTCAGTAAAATGAGGAAATTTGTCTCTAAAGAACAAATTTCAATTCAAATTTTAGATGTAAATAATGCAGTGGAACTGCCAAAGCTAAACTTCACAGCTGAACCAAAAGATAACAAGCCGACAGTCAGGTACAAGTTGTTCAAAGCCACGTAGCATCTACTCTGGGGAAACATTCTCATTGCATTTTCTGTAATAGCCATGTCTTTGTCTCTTCACTGAAGAAGAGATTTTCCTCCGTTTTGAAGGTGAGCTGCTGGTATTATTATTCTATTTAAGTCTTGTTACACTATAAGATGGGGAAGGAAATAGCAACCCACTCCAGTATTCTTGCCTGGAAAATTCCATGGACAGAGCGGTCTAGGAGGCTGCAGTCCGTGGGGACACAAGAGTCGGACACGACTTTGCAACTAAACTACCAATCACACTATAAGAACTAACATTTGCCAATTCGCTCAGTAAAATGAGGAAATTTGTCTCTAAAGAACAAATTTCAATTCAAATTTTAGATGTAAAGAATGCAGTGGAACTGCCAAAGTTTTAAGTCTTGTTACACTATAAGATGGAGAAGAAAATAGCAACCCACTCCAGTATTCTTGCCTGGAAAATTCCATGGACAGAGCAGTCTAGGAGGCTGCAGTCCGTGGGGACACAAGAGTCGGACACGACTTTGCGACTAAACTACCAATCACACTATAAGAACTAACATTTGCCAATTTGCTCAGTAAAATGAGGAAATTTGTCTCTAAAGAACAAATTTCAATTCAAATTTTAGATGTAAATAATGCAGTGGAACTGCCAAAGCTAAACTTCACAGCTGAACCAAAAGATAACAAGCCGACAGTCAGGTACAAGTTGTTCAAAGCCACGTAGCATCTACTCCAGCCCTGGAAGTTATTCTTTTTCATAATGGAAAGCTTTCCTCAGGAAAGCAAAAGATTCAAATGGCTTTGAGGCCAAAGGTCATTGGGGGAAATCCCTTCCTGCCTATTACCCACAGGTCTGCAGCATGTCAGCATTAGCCCCAGAAGGGTCTGAAGGGCTTCAGTGGGGTGATCAGCTGAAGGAACCCGAAATTTGGGAAAACTCTCTTTGGAAAAGAAATATTTTGGAAGGAAACGCTGATTCCAAACTAGACTGCTTATTCCTTTTGCCTGGTGGCTCAGAGGTTAAAGCGTCTGCCTGCAATGTGGGAGACCTGGGTTCGATCCCTGGGTCAGGAAGATCCCCTGGAGAAGGAAATGGCAATCCACTCCAGTATTCTTGCCTGGAGAATGGACAAGGACATGGACATGGACAGAGGAGCCTGGTAGGCTACAGTCCACGGGGTTGCAAAGAGTCGGACACGACTGAGCAACTTCACTTTACTTCATTCCTTTCGCCAGGGTCATGAGATGCACAGTAAAGGAACTGTCCTGATTATGCTAAATATTTGCTGCTTGTGAATTTTTTTCACATTTCCTGGATTCAGTGCCCTGATAGAAGTAGCAGACATTCTTATGAGCCCCTTTTCCGGATGACAATTCTTGTTCCCTACAGGTTGAGAGGAATGCAGCTCAGGATACCTTTGTGTATAGGGGTGTCCACTGGTAGCCTCCTGGTGCTGGCCAGGTCCATGAGCTGCACATGAATCACTGTGTGTCTGGCAAGGCCAGGAAGGCATTGTTACTACCAAAACACAAGACATAAAGACCTTTAGACTTAGAGTAGCTTTTAAAGACACAAAACAGGTAGGGATTGTGTGTGCATGTAAACACATTAATCATGAAGTCCAAAGGGACAATTCTGCCAATTCTGTCTCGATTTGGCTTCCTTGAATTCTGTGGAAAATTCTGTTTTAATAAGAGTGTTCTTCAAGAACTCTTCTGATTAAAAGGTTAGTGAGGTTTTGGCTGTATGCATGTTATACCATGTTAGGTTTTTGTTTGGAGATTAAGTATGGTTTGTGGAGATGGGTGTGAGTGCTGAGTTGACAAAGGGTGGAATTGTGATAGTTAAGTTTATATGTCAACTTGTCTGAGTCAGGGGATGCTTAAGATATTTGATGAAATATTATCTGAGGGAGTGTCTGTGAGAGTGTTTCTGGATAAAATTAGCATTGAATCATTAATTTAGTAGATTGCCCTCCCCAGTGTGGGTGGGCAGCACCTAATCTGGGGAGGGCCTGAATAGAGCAAAATGACTGAAGAAGGAGGGATTTGCCCCCTTTTCTGCCTATTGCCTGTGATGGGCTATTTCATTTCTCTTTCTGCCCTCAAGCTGGGATTTACATTATCAGCTCTCCTGGTTCTCAGGCCTTTGATTCAGAGGGAATCACGTCTCTGGCTTTTCTGGGTCTCCAGCTTATGCACGGCAGGCTATAGGACTTCCTCAGTCTCTGTAATTGTTTGAGTCTGCTGCTGCTGCTGCTAAGTCACTTCAGTCGTGTCCGACTCTGTGTGACCCCACAGACGGCAGCCCACCAGGCTCCCCCATCCCTGGGATTCTCCAGGCAAGAACACTGGAGTGGGTTGCCATTTCCTTCTCCAATGCAGAAAGTGAAAAGGGAAAGTGAAGTCACTGAGTCATGTCCAATTCTCAGCGATCCCATGGACTGCAGCCTACCAGGCTTCTCTGTCCATGGGATTTTCCAGGCAAGAGTATTGGAGTGGGGTGCCATTGCCTTCTCCCAATTGTTTCAGTCAGTTCCTCATAATAAATCTCATTTTGTATCTTATTGGTTCTGCTTCTCTGGAGAACCCTAACTAACACAGACACCATAAATAGTCACTCTCTTGCACTGCTGGTAAATTGCTACAGTCTTTCTGGAAGGGAATTTGTGAGTGTACTTCAAGTGCTTTAAAAATAGCCATGCTTTTTGAGACAACAATTCTACATCTAGGAAATTAGCCAATAGAAGTATTTATAGATGAATTTACAGAATTTTTCACACGAATGGACATCTCAGTATAGCTTAGAAAACTGCAATCTTGGACATAACTTAAATGTCTAATTATTGGGGATTTGTGAAGGGAATTATTTTACCCTCAAAGCTACATTATAAAGGCTAATTTTTGACAGAAACAGGGTACTATTGTATTAGTCCTCTGTAACATGTAGTTATAAAGTAGTATGTACTTATAATGCCATTTTTATACATAATTTTTGACACTTACAAATCTGCATTCCTATAGAAAATAGAATTCTGTTTTAAAGTCAAGGTGTGAAAAAGGAGGGAGAAATGATGGAATTCCTCTCAGAAATGAAAATTAAGTCTATAAACATCACTAGTATGAGCCACCAGGGAAGCCCCTCTAAAGGTTTAACTGTCTTTAAAGGTCTATAAAGGTATAAAGGTCAGGTACTTCATTTTAAATGCTATTTTAATACCTCCAAACTTTTGTCATTTATCCTTTTTAAACACTGCCTCACTATTTCCCCACAGTAATCACTCATTTATTTAACACATACTTTTAAGTACCTGTTATGTGCCAGGTACTTTTTTAGGTGCCAGGGTAGGGGCTGTGATGAAAACAGTCATTGTTCTCATGTTAACATATTCAGATTCACAGTAATGGACATAAAACAGCCCAAGGTATCAATGGGTGATAAATGCTATGAAAAAATAATGAAGCAGAGTGAAGAAATAAAAAAAGCAGCCTCTTTGATTAGATGACATTTGAATAAAGACCCCAAAAGAAGTGAGGAATTGGGCTAAGCTGAGTTCTGGGGGAAAGGAGTAGCATAGCAAGCAAAGATGACTCTAAGGACAAGAGCCTGGGTCACAAATGTGTTTGGCGCTTTGGACCAGTAAGAAAATCAAAGAAGCTAGAATGGAGTAAGGCAAAGGCAGAATGAAAGGGATAAAATTAGAGAGGTAAATGAGAGTCAGATAACATATCAAGATGAGGGCTAGCAAGGGAATTCTTCAATTATGAAATATTATGTCCAATTTCTACAGGAATGCAAGGAGCTGGGCAGATTCTATACAACTCTCATTGAGTCTTAGGTGGAGGGATCCCTAAAGGCAATGACTACCAACAGGTAAACAAAACAGGGTCAATATTTAGGTCTATTGACAGCTATGAAAAACATCTACTTCTGCTTCACAGACTACACTAAAGCCTTTGACTATGTGGACCACAACAAACTGTGGAAAATTCTTAAAGAAGTGAGAATACCAGACCACCTACCTGCCTCCTGAGAACTCTGTATGCAGGTCAAGAAGCAATAGTTAGAACTGGACATTGAACAATGGACTGGTTCCATATTGGGAGAGGAGTACATCAAGGCTGTACATTGTCATTCTGCTTATTTAACTTCTATGCAGAGTACATCATGCAAAATCCAAGACTGGATGAAACACAAACTGGAATCAACATTGCTGGCAGAAATATCAATAACCTCAGATATGCAGATTACACCATTCTTATGGCAGAAGTGAAGAGGAACTAAAGAGCTTCTTGATGAAAATTAAAGAGGAGAGTGAAAAGGCTGGCTTAAAACTCACATTAAAAACTAAAATCACAGCATCTGGTCTCATCACTTCACAGCAAATAGATGGGGAAACTTCTTGTGAGAGACTTTATTTTTCTGGGCTCCAAAATCACTGCAGATGGTGACTGTAGCCATGAAATTAAAAAAAAAAAAAAATGCTTACTTCTTGGGAGAAAAGCTATGACCAATCTAGATAGATATTAAAAAGCAGAGACATCACTTTGCAGACAAAGGTCCCGATAGTCAAAACTATGGTTTTTCTAGTGGTCATGTATGGATGTGAGAGCTGGACCATAAAGAATGCTGAGCACCAAAGAACTGATGCTTTTGCATGGTGGTGTTAGAGAAGTCCTTGGACAACGAGAGAGAGTCCCTTGGACAACAAGATCAAACCAGTCAATCCTAAAGGAAATCAGTCTTGAATATTCATAGGAAGGACTGATGCTGAAGCTCCAATACTTTGGCTACCTGTATGGGAAGAACTGACTCATTTGAAAAGACCCTGATGCTGGAAAAGATTGAAGGCAGGAGGAGAAGGGGACGACAGAGGATGAGATAGTTGGATGGCATCACTGACTCCATGCACATTAGTTGGAGCACGCTCCAGGAGTTGGCAATGGACAGGGAATCCGGGCATGCTGCAGTCCATGGGGTCATTACGAGTCAGACATGACAGTCTGAGTGACTGAGCTGACTGACTGACTGACAGGTATGAAAGGTATCTGGAGACAGTTTTGACTCCAAGAAGGTGGGACTTGTGTTTCCTTGAAACCCAAAATGGTTCAGAAATGATTTGTATAATGCTTATAATTTTAAATAAAATTTATTTTTGAAAATACATTTGAAAATGTGAGTGTTCTCAAACATGAAAAATGATATTTTCCGGTTCACTTCTGTAGTTAGTCTCCTTGTTTTTCATTAAAAGAATATGCATGTAGAGGCATGCAATGGCTTGCTACAGAGGAATGAATAGTTTAAACTTTTCTCCTGGACTCAGAAATGATCCAGATTATTTGGCAGCCTGACTTCTTCCAGCTTGCGTTGCATTTGAATTTTAATATAGCGTCAATAGACATAACTATCTTATTTGAACACTTTACAGAGTGTTATTCCTTTACAGAATAGTTATTCCAATCAGAGGATAAAATAACAACTTAAAATGCAGTCTCCAATGAAAATCAGGCCAACCAATTGAAATAAATTTAAAAATAAATCCTACTCAAGATGTATGTGTAATAGAGTGAAATGATATACTCCTGCTGTTTCAGAAAAGATGAATTGCTATAAATGCTGCCTAAACAAGAGATGAAGCTTCAAAATATGGGCAATCTGAAAAAACATAGAACTTAACCAAGGCATGGAAAACATACCATGTAGATGTGCTATGTCCTTTTAACCATAAATACATTAAGTTGTCAATTCATTACACATTATGGTGCACCTATTCTGTGCCCAGGATTGTGCTTGGCACTAGGGTAACTCAGTCTAGTAGGGAAAGGTGGTAAGAGACCTAACTATATTATAAGAATGGTCAAAGACGTAAACTCCCAGGCTTGGGAGAGTTGCTATAGAAACACAGAAAAGACTCAAGAACTGGGAAAGGCTTCTTTAAAGAGATATTGCTTGGGAAGCCTGAAATTCAGGATTTTAAGGATGATTCAGCAGGAAAATCCTTGGAAGTCAAGAGACCTACGTTCCTATATGAACTTTATCATTAATGAAACTTGTGATTTAAAAAGCCGTGGGAAATATGTATGAAGGGAAGATACAGGAAAAGAAAGGATGCCATGAACTTAAAGAATGCTTGACACAGTTTGGTGGAAAAGACTGCAGGCCTTGAGGAGAGTGGCTACAGCCCTTCGACCAGCTATGCCTGCAAAATCGCTTATCCTGGGTTTCCTGGACTTGAGAGGCGCAGTGCTGGCAACTTTAGCATTTTCCCTGCATGTCCTCTATTTTCTATGGACTTTTCTAACTCCTCCCTAAGAATTTTTTAAAACAAAGTGAGATCTAATCCACTGATTTTCAGTGGTGTTTCCAGAATCTCTTGCAATACATACACCCAAGTTCCTTATTAAAAATGTAGACCCCCGGGTCTTTCCTCAAGGTTGCTGAATCGGAATGTTTGGGGCTGGAATTAGGAAATCTGGATTTTATCACACTTATTAGGTGATTTGATTGCAGGGAAAAGGAGAAGAGGGCAGCAGAGGATGAGATAGTTAGCATCCCTAACTCAGTTGAATGAATCTGAGCAAACTCCAGGAGCTAGTGGAGGACAGAGGAGCCTGGTGTGCTGCAGTCCTTGGGGTCACAAAGAGTCAGACATGATTCAGTGACTGAACAACAACAAAAATATTTACAGAAAAGTATTGAAAGGACGTACACCAAATGTTAGCCGCTTTTGCCTTCGTGCGGTTCCCTAGTGGCTCAGATGGTAAAGAGTCTGCCTGCAGTGCAGGTGGACTTGGGTTCGATCCCTGGGTCAGAAGATCTCCTAGAGAAGAAAATAGCAACCCCCTCCAGTATTCTTGCCTGGAAAATCCCATGGATGGAGCAACCTGGCAGGCTACAGTCCATGGGGTCGTAAAAAGTTGGACACAACTGAGCGACTTCACTTTGCCTTCATAGAGCGAAAACATTATCATTATTCATCTTTCTCTTTTCCCATATTTTGTATCCTCCAAAACAAGCACATATTTTAAAATTTAAAAAAAACAGTAACTTCATTTAACTTGGGATAAAATTAATACTGAAATACCTAAAGCTGTAAGTGACCCTGAGAGAACTTTCAAAGCCTCTGGTAAATTGCATTTTCAAGATTTAGCTGTCTCTGTTGGCTCTGGCCTCCCAGATGGTATGAATCTGTTCAGTGATCTCTGACCTCATTTGATTTCTGAAAATGTCCTGTGATCAAACTTTGCCCTACTTTTCCTGAAAAATTAAGTCATCAGAAACTTTAACTCAGGGATACAAAAAGGTTTGAAAGATTTCAGTTTGAGAGGTGAATAAGTCACAAGAAGTAACGTCTGTTCACTTCTAAAACTCTCTAAATCTTCTTTGTGAGAAATTTTAAAGGCAGGCTTTAAATTCTTGATCCAGGATTTAAAAGTTAATAAGCGTAAGAAAACATTAGCATATTCTTCTCATATAGACTGACTTTTTTTTTACTTTATTTAAAACTCTTATGTAATATACTATTATGTATAATTTCCAAAATGAAATATTCATTAGCCATAGTTCTGCTATATATTATTATCTATGATTATGCATCAGCACTCACTCAGTTGTGTCCAATTCTTTGTGACCCCATGGACAGTAGCCCAGCAGGCTCCTCTGTCCACAGGATTTCCCAGGCAAGAAAACAGGAATGGGTTGTCATTTCCTATTCCAGGGGATCTTCCCAACCCAGGAATCCAGTCCTCATCTCCTGCAGCTACTGCATTGGCAAGCAGATTCTTTATCACTGAGCTGTAGGACTGTGATTAATTATATATAATTTGGATTCTTATAATTTTTCATAATTCTCTAACACATATTTTTCCTTGCTATCAAATAGACTTTAGAAACATCATTGAACCAAAGGATTTCTGATGCTAAAATCATCACAGCACTAGTTTGTTTTGTTCAGATAATAAATCTACTTCAAAATATGCTTTTGGTCTCAAAACACATTTAAATAGTTAAGAGAAGTTGCATTCTATTTTCCATTGTCCTATGACATAATGAATCATATCTAAAGGTAATAGTGATAGAGGCCAGTATAAGTTCAGGTGAAAAAACTTTTAGTTCTCATGAAGACATCCATCTAGTGGATAGAGATTCATATAAAGAGTTTATGACTAAATAATCAAGAATGTCAGTTTCTTAAATAGAAAACCTAACTTGTAATAACAGATGAATTTGACCAAATGTTTGTGATTCTAATTTGAGGACTAATTCAAGGACTCTTCCCACAACCCCATCCCACTTTAGGACCTACAACTCCTTCGATTCTAGTAAAATATAGAGAAAACAGCTATTGGGCTTGGAAAATCTTAGGTAACTTTTATACTGAACTGAGAACTGAAATATTTCCAGATGGATATGGACTCTCTGAACATCTGGGTACTGATGTATCACCTGGAGACCTCCTTATTTATTCCTCAGTAAATCAGATGGCATCCAAAGCTACATAAATCCTTCACATGGAGAAAGAAGAAGGCAAAATATTCTTCAATAAATGATGGAGCAGGTAACTATTGGTTATACATAACACTGGTTAATAGAAGGTGCTGATAGTGTCTAACTTGGAGACCAGAGATAATAGCCCCAGGAAACTGGAGTCCAGTTTCCCTAGTCTTCCAGTAGGGAGATGATTAGAGTTGTGAAGCTTCAATTAAAACTCTCACAAAAAAGTCTCTAAGCAATTTTTACACTAAATTTTCCCTTTTCTTTCCCATAATGATACATGCTCTTTACATTTAAGCTTAAACTGTCCCACATCAATCACTGAATAGTTCACTCTGAATTTCAGAAAAGATACAGCTTATTCACAAAACAAGTAGAGTGCAAAGTGACTCTGCTGATAGTGTCTAATCTTGGAGACCAGAGATAATAGCCCCAGGAAACTGGAGTCCAGTTTCCCTAGTCTTACAGTAGGGAGATGATTAGAGTTGTGAAGCTTCAATTAAAACTCTCACAAAAAAGTCTCTAAGCAATTTTTACACTAAAATTTCCCTTTTCTTTCCCATAATGATACATGCTCTTTACATTTAAGCTTAAACTGTCCCACATCAATCACTGAATAGTTCACTCTGAATTACAGAAAAGATACAGCTTATTCACAAAACAAGTAGAGTGCAAAGTGACTCTCTTCCCTAACTCTAAATTCAGTTCATCATGTAATATCTTGATATCACCCACTGTGAGAGTCCTTTAAAGCACAGAATTCATCCAACACTTTAAATCAGAATCCTTACCCCCAGCCCCAGGGGCTTGTCTGACTAGACCACCCCTGATTGTGTTGGTGGTCTTGATCTTAACACAGATGTCCTTAATTGGCTGTCACTGGCAGTGTGATCAAGTCTAGACACAATAGCATAAGCAGCTTGCAAAGAAAAAGAAAGCCAAATTTCCCATTTAGGAACATTCCAAAGCGACTCATAGTATAAAGCATAGAAAACCCTCCATCTTCCCTTAATCCAAAGGAGAAGAAGACAAAGATGAAGAATGAGGAGGAGGAGAAGGTAGAGAAAAGAAAGAAAAGGAAATAAAAATAAGGATGAAAAAAAGACTTGGCAAAAATCCTGCTGTTTTCACAGGGGCCAAAATGCACGGTCATTATTCATTCTTTGTTCCAGAGGCACTTTTACCATGGATTTTATTTCTCCTCTTCTTCCCTTTTATATCAGTATTAGAGTACCCTACAGCATGCCCTATTATTAGTACGGGAGTATTCTGGACCATGCTTTTCTTCTGCACCTCAAAATCCAAGACTACTCCCTTAGGGGCCCTAAACTCCATTAATGACTCATAATAAAATGTCCTATTTCTAAGCCTCATAATAAAGGATTCTCGGATGTAAAAGGAGCAGTGACAGGCAAAACAAGATGAAACAAAAGAGACTGAACTTGAAGCACTGCTTTTGGTGAGAACCAAAGGTTTAAATGAGACTCATTATTATAAAGTTGGCTTTCAGAAAAGTAAATTTCTTATTAAAATGCTGACCTGACTCCAATGTCTCAAAGACCCTTATTATACTTTTTCTCAGTTTAATACTAGTCAAATATTCACATCATTTAAAATATACTCTATTGAGATTTTCTGAATATCAATACATAGCCAAATGAGATGTCCAAATTTCTCATTCAGGCAGTTCAGATTAGATGGTTTCATAAACAGATGGGTAGCACACACTCAGCAATCTTAAGCTATAGGATATTTACTATAAGTCCACAGATACTTCTAAGGATTTTTGGCATCCCCATGAATCATAACGAAAAGAAGGTGAAGATGAAACACAGGTACTGTCGTTTGCAATCTGTACCATATTTCAGGTACATTTCTGCTTTGACATTATATTCAGACAAGCAACAACAGTAATGCTTAGTTACCCATGGTAATTTCATAGATATTTTTCTAGTAAGAAGGGTAAAAAATATAAAATGTAAGTCCCCAGTTGGGTTGGAACTTTGTTCTGTGTATTTTATTGACTAATATGCCCCTACTGTTTAGTACAGTAATTGAGAGAATAGATAATAAATAAATATTTGTTGGCTTAATAATTAAATGAACAGAAATTTCTGATTAGCAATTTTGCTATCTTTCTATAAGTTTCATTGTAGTTTGATTGAACTGGTTGTATTTTCCTTTTTATTTTCCATGGTAACTGTACATTTCTGCCACAGATAGGTAAAGGAAATCTATAGTCACAATTCAAGTTTTACAATTCTACATATTAACTGAATTTTCATAAAAAATCTCTTTTCATCTAAATTAAGTTGATCACATTAGAAAATCCCTTAGCCAAGGAACTTACCCAACAAAAATTATATCAAGAAGCCAATTTATATTTAAAATCTTACTTATTAATATTTTTGTCATTTATTTCTGTCACTTCTTTTTTTGCTGTTCACAAAGGCACTGCCAATCATTACAGACAAAGGTACAGCAACAACAACAAAAAAAAAGTTTTCAGTTTCTCAGAGAATAGCTCATACCCTTTTGCTAAGCATCTCACTCCCCCTGGCTTGTCTCCAATCTCGAGAAGCTATGGATTCACCTGGACACAAAGAAGCATTCATTTATTAAGGTAATATCTGAAAAGAAGAAGAAATACCATATTTATTTCTGAGATCTATTAGGAAATGTGTTATGGTTGAAATAGTTAGTGAATAATTTAAGAGCATGCATATTTGAGAATCAATATCTGTCAATCAATATCTTAATTGCATAATTACTCGATGAAGTATTTATAATTAACTGTGTACATTTTCTATTATCTATGACTACACCTAGACATTGGTGGCTATTGTTTAGCTGCTGTAGTGTCCAATTCCTGAGACCCTACGGACTATATAGCCTGCCAGGCTCCTCTGTCCATGGGATTCTCCAGGCAAGAATGCTGGAGTGGGTTGCCATTCCCTTCTCCAGGGGATCTTCATGACCCAGGAATCAAACCCAGGTCTCCTGCATTGCAGGCAGATTCTTTACCAACTGAGCTATAAGGGAAGCCCAACATGGACATTTTCTACTATCTGTGATTGCACTTAGACATACTGTATTTAAAACTAAGCCTGTCTATAGTAGTAGTGAAGTCACTCAGTCATGTCTGACTCTGCGACCCGTGGAGTGTAGCCCACCAAGCTCCTCTGTCCATGGGATTCTCCAGGCAAGAATACTGGAGTGGGTTGCCATTTCCTTCTCCAGGGGATCTTCCCAACCCAGGGATTGAACCCAGATCTCCCACATTGCAGGCAGATGCTTTAACCTCTGCACCACCAGGGAAGCCCCTGTCTATAGATGCCTACAAGTGAAACTATGTAAAAAATTATCTGTGTTAATCTTCAGAAAGATCAAAATATATGAAATTAGACCTTTTATTTTGAAAATTAAATTCTAAACTTCCCTTCCCAAATCAAGAGGTTAAGATTTTTCCTCACTTGAAAACAAGGAAATATGATTTGGAAAATGCCTAAGCTTCCAACCCTATGGTAGAAAATTTTATAGTTTTAGGTAACAAGTTCTTTTAAAATCCTTCATGAATTATTTAGATCACTGTTTCCCTAATTTGACCATGTATCAAAATCTCCTGGGAAGCTTTTAAGAATATAGATCTCAGGATCTCTGCCTAGATCAATGGAGTCAGGGCCTTTGGATAGAGCTCAAGAATTATTATTTCAAAAAAATTTTTTTCTTCAGGTGATTTTTACATGTAATCAGTTTTAGGAATAAAATATTTTAGATAGTTAAGTACTTTGTGGCATCAATTGCTATCACCACGCCCATTCTTTCGCATACCCCCAATAGCAAATCTACAATAAAAATGAAGTTAAGTACCAAATTTGGAGAATTTGAGTTGGTCTGGCTTAACCTGCAGTTCACAAAATCCACTCTGGAGGCTCCTGTGGAAAATCCAAAACAGGAATTTTCATCAACCATAGCGACTGCAACCATGATACCAGTTCAGAACTGGTTGGCTTCTGATCAGAACGTACATTATAGAGAAAACGGTGAAGATTTAAAATATGAACCTGAGGCAGGACGTAGATGAGCCACCCTCACATACAGTGGGCTTCGCTGGTGACTCAGATGGTAAAGAATCTGTCTGCAAAGTGGGAGACCTAGATTTGGTCCCTGGGTTGGGAAGATCCCCTGGAGGAGGGCATGCCAACCCACTCCAGTATGCTTGCCTAGAGAATCCCCATGGGCAGATGGTCCCGGTGGGCTACAATGCATAGGATCACAAAAGTCAGACACAACTGAGTGACTAAGCACCCACTAGGTAAAGCAAATGCAGAATCATTCCCTATGGACAGAAACTCCAGGATGAGAATAATAGGACAATTAAAGGAGAAGGCGAGGCCCTGCCTAGACCACATATTTCCTATTCTCAAAGTCAGGAGACCTCCCTGACCACACATTCTCCAAAAATTTCATTGGAGGCTAAAGGGGAGTGATGCCAAGGGATATTCCCTACCCATACGCCTTTTTGGTAAAATCCATCTTTGCTAAGAGATATGTGTGTACACATGGGAGGATCCTGAGATATACCAAATATGGACTGTGAACCGGGCAAATCAAAGTGATTGGCTAAAAGGAACTTGGAAGACATATGTCAGAAAAGTAATTAAAACTGCCACAAGGGTGCAACTCAGCGACTCTCTCCCTGAGTTCTCCCTGTGTCTATCCACATGTGCTGTACTCTTTTTCCTCTTAACAAATACTTCACTTATTTCACTACTGTCCGTCTTTGTGGGAATTCTTTTCTGTATAGCCAAAGGGCCAGGGCTCTTGTCACTGACCACTAGTCTAGTGGCTAGGATCTGGTGCTTTCATTACTGCAACATGCAACCCAGCCCCAATCTCCAACTGGGAACCCAAGCCCCATTCCAAGCCATTGCAGGCTGAGGCCACCCGAGATCAAACCCAAATCACAGCACTTGATATTCTCAATTGCTAGCTTTGACTTGTGAATTGTTGCCTCTCACATGTCAGCAACTCTTTTTTGTGTCCTTCACTGTAAGAACCTTTAGAGATTTACAAGTGATTAGTCCCCTGAACCACAATGAGATTCTAGCTGTAAAACATACAGAGAAACTAGAAGGTCACTTTGGTAGCCTGAACTTTCCCCAGAAATTGAGGTCTGAGATAAGGTCTTGAGTGAAGTTGCTCAGTTGTGTCCAACTCTTTACAACCCCGTGGACTGTAGCCTACCAGGCTTCTCAGTCCATGGAATTTTCCAGGCAAGATTATTGGAGTGGGTTGCCATTTCCTTCTCCAGAGGATCTTCACAACCCAGGGATTGAACCTGGGTCTCCCGCATTGCAGGCAGATGCTTTACCATCTGAGCCACCAGGGAAGCCCAAGATAAGTCTTGAGTGCAGGTAATTTGGGGTAGGGGTAATTCCAGGGAATAGAACAAGGAATGTTCTTGATTTGGTCACTGCTATGGAGAATGGGGTTAGTTTATGCTGGACTCTTCTGAAGACCAATGTAGAATGTGCCTCCAAATTACTCATTGGAAGGAAAAAAGAGGAAGGCATTCATGTACCAGCTCCATTCCTCCAGTGGTCAAGGATTGCCCCAGGATGTGCTTACTCTCTGGCACTCCAGTTTGCCACCCAGTTCATAGAAGCATCCCACACCACAGTGTCAGAGAAGACCTGGGGTACAAAACAGAAGGCATGCAGACAGGCAAAGTGAGGTGCTCTCAGATTATATGTTTATAGGAAGTTAGTTGTTACAACAATGGCTAGCTTAAAACATGGCTGAAAAATATCAGACAGAAGGCATAGAAATTGTTCGATACAGTCATGTATGTATCAGAAGGCTACTGTTAGGCAGTGAGCCTGCAACTTAGAAGCGTGAGGTCCCAAGGCTGAGTACCCTTACTTATGCACTGAACTATTTCCAGAGTTCTCAGAATTACTAAAAATATCATGAAGTTATGCTTCTTACACACTGTTATATTGGAAGTCTCTGTACAGTGTCTTCTTTGCTCTTTATATTGTCAATTTCTTACTCCTATTCTCCTTTCTGTTCTTATTGATTGTTGCTTTGTATTTCACCCAAGACCAATGAGAAGCTAATTTATCTTCAAATCTATGGTACACATTTATAAAATGAATAAGATATGGAAATTAGAATTAGGGTACCAGGCACCCCTTGATAATTTTGGCATAAGTCTCCTAGAGACAAAGACCCCTAGAGACAATAAGACTACTGATGGTCTGGCACCAGGCTCCTTGGGTTCCTAGTGCATAAAGTAAGTGTTGGAGTGCTTAAAGTACTTTGAAGATCCATGGTCAATGATACTCCTGGAAGAACCAGCCACAGCACATTCTGCCATATTTCTGGAAACTAGGCTTTGCTCCCCTTCCTCCCTGCTCCTAAACATTTCTCAGAGATGATTCTACTTTGCCTGACATACCGTCATCACCACCATGCACTCTGAAAGTCAAGTTCCCATCCCATTCCCAAGAACTGCTTTCCCTTAGAATTAGCATGCATCTCTAATTTCACTGTTTGGACATTGCCTCTGATGGAAGACCATTTTTCAAGGTCACTGACTAATTGCATTTGACCTATAAGGCTGTTAGCTCTGTGCTAATCCTTCTCTTCTGAAGACCAATGTAGAATGTGCCTCCAAATTACTCATTGGAAGGAAAAAAGAGGAAGGCATTCATGTACCAGCTCCATTCCTCCAGTGGTCAAGGATTGCCCCAGGATGTGCTTACTCTCTGGCACTCCAGTTTGCCACCCAGTTCATAGAAGCATCCCACACCACAGTGTCAGAGAAGACCTGGGGTACAAAACAGAAGGCATGCAGACAGGCAAAGCTGAGGTGCTCTCAGATTATATGTTTATAGGAAGTTAGTTGTTACAACAATGGCTAGCTTAAAACATGGCTGAAAAATATCAGACAGAAGGCATAGAAATTGTTCGATACAGTCATGTATGTATCAGAAGGCTACTGTTAGGCAGTGAGCCTGCAACTTAGAAGCGTGAGGTCCCAAGGCTGAGTACCCTTACTTATGCACTGAACTATTTCCAGAGTTCTCAGAATTACTAAAAATATCATGAAGTTATGCTTCTTACACACTGTTATATTGGAAGTCTCTGTACAGTGTCTTCTTTGCTCTTTATATTGTCAATTTCTTACTCCTATTCTCCTTTCTGTTCTTATTGATTGTTGCTTTGTATTTCACCCAAGACCAATGAGAAGCTAATTTATCTTCAAATCTATGGTACACATTTATAAAATGAATAAGATATGGAAATTAGAATTAGGGTACCAGGCACCCCTTGATAATTTTGGCATAAGTCTCCTAGAGACAAAGACCCCTAGAGACAATAAGACTACTGATGGTCTGGCACCAGGCTCCTTGGGTTCCTAGTGCATAAAGTAAGTGTTGGAGTGCTTAAAGTACTTTGAAGATCCATGGTCAATGATACTCCTGGAAGAACCAGCCACAGCACATTCTGCCATATTTCTGGAAACTAGGCTTTGCTCCCCTTCCTCCCTGCTCCTAAACATTTCTCAGAGATGATTCTACTTTGCCTGACATACCGTCATCACCACCATGCACTCTGAAAGTCAAGTTCCCATCCCATTCCCAAGAACTGCTTTCCCTTAGATTAGCATGCATCTCTAATTTCACTGTTTGGACATTGCCTCTGATGGAAGACCATTTTTCAAGGTCACTGACTAATTGCATTTGACCTATAAGGCTGTTAGCTCTGTGCTAATCCTCTTGCCCTTAGTTTGATTGTCTCTTTATTCCCAATAAGACATGGACCTAGCATTTGGAATATGTACCTTGATTCTTTGCTAGATTTGTTGTTACAGGAAATTGTGCCTTAGTCTATTGCTGTTGTGTGAAGGGATTCAATATTTCATAGAAACAAAATGATTAGATTCACTTGTGCTTTGAAGGCATTACATATTACTGTGCAGGAACTCATTAAGTTGAATCTGATCAAAAATGATACAAAAGCAGAAAGGAATTATTCATTCCATCATCCTTCTTTTTGTAGTTCACATGAATACTCCATCTCTAATCCTACTCTTTAATCACATTAATCTTGACTCTATTTCTGTGGTAATTGGAAGAAAGTGATACTAATACAGGCTTAACAAAGGAGGGAGGTATTTTCACCCTATAGCTGAACAATTAAGGGGTTATTTGGCTTCAGATATGGTTTTACCCAGTGTTCAATAAAAAGCAAATAGATGTTTCGATCTTCAATTCTTGGCTTTGCTTCCACAACAGTAGATACATTTTCCACAGACCCTCACTCCCACCCAGCAGCTATTATATGAATGCATTCTCTTATGGAGGAAAGATTGAAAACATTTCTTAGGATTCACAGTGAATTTTTCACTGTATTTCACTGAGCCTCATTAGCTTATGCATTTGTTTTGGACTCTTATGGATTGCACTGTGTCCCCTTATAAATAATCATATGCTGAAGTACTACCCCACGCAGGACCTGTGATGATGACCCTGTTTGGAAATAAGGTCATTGCAAATGTAATTAGTTAAGATGAGGTCTTACAGGAGGAAGGTGAGTCCCTAATCCAAATGACTGGTGTCCTATTTTCCTGTAAAGGAGAAATATGTAGACACAGAGGCACACAGGGAGAATGCCACGTGACGCAGAGACTCAGATGATGCAGAAGAATCCAAGAAATGCCAAAGATTTCCATCAAAATACCAGAAGCCAACTGAGAGACATGGACCAGATTCTCCTTCACAGCTTCCAGAAGAAACTAACTCTGCTGGTGCCTTGATTTTGGAACTGTCAGACTGTAAGGCAACAGCTTTCCATTGCTCAAGCCACCCAGTCTGTGGTACTTCTTTATGACAATATCAGGAAACTAATATATGGAACCATCACCATGGTCAGCTGAAAGCAACACTGTAGCCAGGATTTAGTCACACACAGGCCCACTCTACCAGGAATGGAACAACAGCACTGGAACAGACTGAGGGAAGGGGTGAGTCTCGTGGGGAAGTTAGAATTGGAGGATGAAAGGAAGCTGAAGAAACTAACTCTGCTGGTGCCTTGATTTTGGAACTGTCAGACTGTAAGGCAACAGCTTTCCATTGCTCAAGCCACCCAGTCTGTGGTACTTCTTTATGACAATATCAGGAAACTAATACATGGAACCATCACCATGGTCAGCTGAAAGCAATACTGTAGCCAGGATTTAGTCACACACAGGCCCACTCTACCAGGAATGGAACGACAGCACTGGAACAGACTGAGGGAAGGGGTGAGTCTCGTGGGGAAGTTAGAATTGGAGGATGAAAGGAAGTTGAGTAGAATGAACTTCAACTGTCAACAATATAGGTCCCTATATTCTATCAATTTCAGGGGCATCAGAGTTCACTTCTCTATATATCCATGTGATAAATATTTGTACTCTTTCAGTCCTTCAGTTACACCTGCTATTTTCTCTTCTATATAAATCCAAGCATTTCTCAGGCCCCTGGAAACGTTGGGAATGTCCAGGATTTCCTTCTCAGGTTGAAGGCATCACTAGAGGAAATGACCATGTAAAATCCTTGAAAAACAATTATAATGATATCTCAGTAATCAGAGTATTTATCAAAAAATGTTTATCTCAAAAGCATGAGATTTTACTACATTAATATACCAAAGCAGTGAGATGAACATATATAGAAATTCTACCAAAGCTAAACTTTGGAATAGTGTATTAAAAAAAGAAGCTTTCAGGTTGAGACAAATTCAACGGATTAATGATATGTGTGAAGCATGGAACTGTGCTTTAGAAGGGAGCTGAGGTCACTGCTCGTACTATTAATGTATATGTTAAGATAATAAAGGTTGAGCCATTGGTATATATATTCATGAAGTGGGCTATTAACATTCTGTTTGTTTTATATTTAACTCTGTAGGGTCTACTAATTTACAATTAAATTTAAAAAATCCACTAGGACTAATGAGCTAATAATTGCAAAGAACTCTGAGCATGGATAAAAGGCACCAAGGGAGGACAAACTTCTATTCATGAAAATCAAAACATCTGAGACTTTAATTACATCTCTTGCTAGAACTGACTTGTAATCAGTTTTGGGGACTAGCTCATTAATGATCTACAGTGAGATTCCTAACAACATATTGAAAGCCATTTCACTTATCAAATGTGAATATACTTAAGAGCAGGCATTTTCTGATAATTCTGTCTCAGTTCAGAAGGTTCCTTTTTTTCATTCAAATCCAAAGGATTCTAATCACTTTTATTGTATAACACACCTTTGCATTGTAAGAATTTTTGTTTCAGTTTTTAAACTGGGCAGTGAGTATATGTTTGAGGGATATAATTTCTAGGATGGGGAAAGGAAGAATAAATAAAAGAATTTCTTTAAGTCTCTGTGTAAAGATAGTTATGGACTATGCTCTGTGAAAAAGACTCAGACATTTAGTTTTCAGTGCTGGAATCCTGACTTTGCCCAAAGAAGCACTGAAGGAAGTGCAAACATTTCTCCATCTATAGTATTTGTCAATCAAATGTTCTGGAAAATATACAAAGAAGCTTTATATATACACATATATACATGGATATATATAATATCTAACCTGAAAAATTTTAAACCTACTTAAAAATGGAAAAAATAGTATTAATATAATGAACACTTAAATTATTCACTTTGATTTCAGGATATGTATTGGATATTTTGACCTATCTTTATAAAAGTTTGAACCTAATATGTATTTGTTTATATTTATTATTTACATTGCTGCTGCTAAGTTGCTTCAGTGATGTCCAACTCTGTGCAACCCTCTAGACACCAGCCCACCAGGCTCCCCCGTCCCTGAGATTCTCTAGGCAAGAATACTGGAGTGGGTTGCCATTTCCTTGTCCAACGCATGAAAGTGAAAAGTGAAAGTGAAGCCTTCTCCATTATTCACATTGGAAAGCATTAATTAGTAGTCTAGTGTTGGGAATTTAGATGATAACTTATATAAGTTTATTCATCTATATATTCTAACACAATGAACCTGTATTATTTATACAAGTAAAATAAAACATCCTGGAAAGCTATTCTTCCTGAGCTACTTAGAAATACACTCACTGGGATGCTAAAAGCTGAAGCTCCAGTACTTTGGCCACCTCATGCGAAGAGTTGACTCACTGGAAAAGACTCTGATGCTGGGAGGGATTGGGGGCAGGAGGAGAAGGGGACAACCGAGGATGAGATGGCTGGGTGGCATCACTGACTCGATGGACGTGAGTCTCAGTGAACTCCAGGAGTTGGTGATGGACAGGGAGGCCTGGCGTGCTACGATTCATGGGGTCGCAAAGAGTCGGACACGACTGAGCAACTGAACTGAACTGAAATTTTATTTTACTTTTTCTCCAGTACTTTGGCCACCTCATGCGAAGAGTTGACTCACTGGAAAAGACTCTGATGCTGGGAGGGATTGGGGGCAGGAGGAGAAGGGGACGACCGAGGATGAGATGGCTGGGTGGCATCACTGACTCGATGGACGTGAGTCTCAGTGAACTCCAGGAGTTGGTGATGGACAGGGAGGCCTGGCGTGCTACGATTCATGGGGTCGCAAAGAGTCGGACACGACTGAGCAACTGAACTGAACTGAAATTTTATTTTACTTTTACTTGAATCTGTGTGTAGTATCAAAATTTTTGATCAGGTTAATTACAGATCCCTGAAAAACAGTGAAAATTTAAGATTTGATATTTCTCATATACCAGGGTGTTTGCAGGAAGTCCAGGGCTGGTATCTTGGCCTCACAAATTCATAAAATGCTCAGGTTGCTTCTATAATTCTATCATCCTGATCATGTATTCCAGGTCACATCATCTTAAGAAAGGTACTCATGTTCCTTCAAGAGTACAGAACAAAAACAAATTTGTCTTGGAATCAGTCAGTATAGCACCCAAGAATTAACTGGGCTGATTTAGAATAGTCAGTGGTGTTTGCAGTATGACTACCTGAATCTGTGGCAGAAACTTTAAATTTAATTCAGATTCCTTTTACAAAGGAGGTAGAGGTGCTCTCTTCTAAGTAACTTGTTAAGAATTGAATGCAAATGTGTATGCAGTTAAAAAATAAAAAAAATTTAAAAAAAGAATTGAATGAAACTACTTTCAAAAGAAAAAAAATCTGGAAATCAGTTAAAAGTGTTTTAGATTTCATAAGTAGAACTGAGGGGGAAAAAAGCACAATGGGTCATAGGCAGAGAAAAGAACCATACACCAGAGGGCAGAGTAAAAAAATGGTATTTGTTCAATGTAACCTTGACAGAGAGAAAAGCTCTGGAAGTAAAGTGCACCAAGGTGTTGAAATTGCATCCCTGAACACATTAGGGGCACATATTAAGCTGAGTATGGGGGGCAAGGATGCCAATTGATGATAACTAGCTGCATCATCTGCTATGATCTTGCATGCTCTTATCAGGGCAATTAAGGTCACATAATCCATCACCTAGCAGAGTACCTGGCATATAGTAGTACCCGATTATTTATTATATTGCATCATAAAATTACAATTTTGTATTGGGATGAGGAGTTGAGAAATATCCCAGGATATTCCTGAGCATTATTTTTTAGCTGAGTAGGTGAAACAGAAATTCCTTTCAGAGATTTTTATTTTTTGGTGGTGGTGGTAGATGGTGATATTCAGGTTACTCTCTCTCTCTGCAACCTGGGTGGGAATGAGTAGGTAAGAATCAGACATGTCCATCAAAAGCAAAGAAGCTGACTTATATGTTACATGCTGAAAGAATATCCTAGGTGTCTGTCTAGATTATAAGACAACATGGGATGTGCTGTCAGAAAAAAAAAATGGATTCTGAATGTGTACTTGATGTCATTCAATCACATTTATATGCACCTGCTCTCTGTAGCTTCCTGAATTGAATGCTGTGGGATGATAACAGAAGTGAGATGATAACTGGTGAAGTGTAAAGAGAGGCTTGGATTTGATGACTGAGTCTTTTGCCCTTCACTTCAGAGACACAAAATCAGTTTCTCTGCAGTTTTGACTCCAGCATACATAATTTAAAAATCCGCCAACATGGTTCTGGTGTGCAGAAATGTTTAGCATCCTCTAGACTGGATCATTTCTAAAGTTCTCTCTGAATTTCAAATTTCATACTTTAACACATTTATCATATATTTACTAGCAATCGAAGGTTCTGCTAGTTCTCATCTCTCCTCACAGTAACAGAAAATGACAAAAGCTTCATAAAACTCAGGTAGGCTCAGGTTTCTTTTGCCCTTCACTTCAGAGACACAAAATCAGTTTCTCTGCAGTTTTGACTCCAGCATACATAATTTAAAAATCCGCCAACATGGTTCTGGTGTGCAGAAATGTTTAGCATCCTCTAGATTGGATCATTTCTAAAGTTCTCTCTGAATTTCAAATTTCATACTTTAACACATTTATCATATATTTACTAGCAATCGAAGGTTCTGCTAGTTCTCATCTCTCCTCACAGTAACAGAAAATGACAAAAGCTTCATAAACTCAGGTAGGCTCAGGTTTATGAAATTCTAGAGCTAACTAAAGCCCCAGAGACAGAGAGTCAGAGAAATTCCTAGAAGTATGGCAGAAGAGTAAGAGTATTCTGATCCTTTCCATTTATGTCTCTGACACTTTACCCTGTAGTCTTTTGTAACCGCAGAACTTTACTGCGATCACAGTGGTTTCTCTGCTATGGTAGGAAAGATGGTCTGGACATCACCAAACTATTTTCATGGAAGAACAAGACTGATGAACTAAAGACAGTATGTGAGGGGAAACTATTACATTTAGACAGGAACACCATTTGGGGGTTTCCACCTGTAAGAAAAAGAGTAGCATACCAAATGTTATGTTTTGAAAATGCCAAATAATATATAGTCATACCAAATAATCCCTAATTACACTGATCTTTTGACACTCAGTCCTCAGCCTGTTAGGAAATCTTGTGCCTGATGAGGGACGGTGGTGGGTTTGTTCCCCACATTAGGGAACTCTAGAAATAAATATATTTGCCTTTAAACAGAAGCAAAGACAGGTATCCCTCTGTTGGTCTTCTGTTTAACTGGTCTGCACCACTTATAATAAAACAAACATGGTATTATTTCCAACTCTGGGACCTTCAATTTTGGAGGCCGTGACTGCACAAGCCTCAGAGATTCATTAACATATACACCTGTGGCTATAATGAAAGTAATGAAAAGAGTTATGCACTTATGAGAAATTTCTCAATAAAAGTAATTCTAAATATACCACATAGTTTACTGATGCTAAAATGGGCCTATAACGGCCCCATAAAAGGTGTTATAGTTCCTAAAGAATGAGTAGAAAATTGCCAAGAAAAAAATCAAGACAAGGGATTCTGGCAGATTTAAATTTTCAGATTGAATACAAACACAACACATGAGGAAACAGCAAGTTGTGAAAGATAATAGCAGGTACTTTTAGTGGACAGATTAATAAAAATAAGCTTATGAAGGGTGTGACGGATTGATTCTTTTTTTTTAATTAATTTTTATTTTTT
>SJXQ01000350.1:0-13591 GCA_006408695.1 Aepyceros melampus | reverse complement strand
TGTGGCCACTGCTGAGTTTTCCAAATTTGCTGGCTAGTTGAAGGTAATTCCTTCTAGTAGTCAAGAATTGGGCTTCCAAGTATTGGGCTTCCTGGGTGGCTCAACAGTAAAGAATCTGCCTGTGATACAAAAGATGCAGGAGATACTGCAGGTTCGATCCCTGGCTTGGGGAGACCCCCTGGAGGAGGGATTGGTGTCCCAACCCAGTGTTCTTGCCTTGGAGAATCCCATAGGCAGAGGAGCCTGGCAGGGTAAAGTCTATAGTGTTGCACAGAGGTGGACATGACTGAAGTAACTGAGCATGCCAAGTCAAGAATTGTCAATAATTGTCCACACAGTCAAGAATTACCTGAAACCTAGATTAGTACAAGTTTACATGCAGGTAAGTAGAGGGAGATCGTTTCAGCATAAAGACAGAGGTGGTCTATGAATAGCATAGAGTCATGAAGAGCATGTTTTCAAGTAATTGCTAAGAAGTCAGGTCTAGTCCTTAGTAATAATACTATCAGGGTGAACTTTATGAATCAAGTTGGCTAGGCTATGAGGTCTAGTTTTTTGGTCAAACTCTAGTCTAGATTTTGTTGTGAAGATGTGTAAGTATGATTATCCTCGTCCCTCATGTGGATGGGTCCCACTCAATCAGTTGAAGTGAGGAGAAAAACTGAGGTTTCCTAGGGAAGATTGAAGGCTGAAAATTCTGCCTCAAGATACTAACATACTAATCCTGCCTGTATTCAGCCTTACAAACTACCTTGCTGATCTGTCCTACAAATTTCAGTTTTTCCAGTCTCTAAGATCTCGAGTCAGTTCCTTCAAATTTCAATCTTAATCTCTTTCTTTCTCTCCTTCACTCCTACTGTTCTGGTCCTCTGCAAAATGATTACCTCTACAAATACTAAAACACAGCGTCATCTGTACTATGAAAATTTCCATGGCTCATTCTGTTTACTCCTCATTATAACTGTGTAAGTGAGGTAGACAGAAAGTGAGAATAGCCTAAGGCCAGTCAGTTGGAGACGGAGCTGTGATTTGTGCACAGTCACAGAGGTTTTGTATGACTCCAAGGCTTTCACTTTTAGTTACTACACAGCTTCTTTGGAATATAACTTGGCGGGGGGTGGGCTGGGGGTAGTCTAATAGATAATATTCAAAAAAGGGGTAATATACTTAGTATGAGAAAGAGCAATCTTCTTACAAAATGGAAGAGAAATTAGAAGTGACTAAAGAAAGTTTTTTTTTTTTTAAATCATGAGTTAGTCTTGTTGCTAAAACTGTCCAAAGCCTAGTTCAGTTCAGTCACCCAATCATGTCTGACTCCTTGTGACCCATGGACTGCAGCACACCAGGCCTCTCTGTCTATAACCAATTCCCATAGCTTACTCACACTCATGTCCATTGAGTCAATGAGGCCATCCAACCGTCTCATCCTGTCATCCCCTTCTCCCTCCTTCAATCTTTCCCAGCATTAGGGTCTTTCAAATGAGTCAGTTCTTTGATCAGGTAGCTGAAGTATTGGAGCTTCAGCTTCAGCATCAGTCCTTCCAATGAATATTCAGGACTGATTTCCTTTAGGATTGACTGGTTTGATCTCCTTGCAGTCCAAGGGACTCTCAAGAGTCTTCTCCAATACCACAGTTCAGAAGCATCAATTCTTCGGTACTCAGCTTTCTTTATGGTCCAACTTTCACATCTATGTATGACTACTGGAAAAACCATAAGTTTGACTAGATAGACCTTTTTTCGGAAAGTATTGTCTCTGATTTTTGATATGCTGTCTAGGTTGATCATAACTTTTCTTCCAAGGAGCAAGCATCTTTTAATTTCACGGCTGCAGTCACCATCTACAGTGATTTTGGAGCCAAATAAATAAAGTCTGTCACTGTTTCCATTGTTTCCCTTTCTATTTGCCATGAAGTGATGGGACAGGATGCCATGATCTTAGTTTTCTGAATGTTGAGTTTTAAGCCAACTTTTTCACTCTCCTCTTTCACTTTCACCAGGAGGCTCTTTAATTTTCCTTCACTTTCTGCCATATGGGTGGTGTCATCTGCATATCTGAGGTTATTGATGTTTTTCCCAGCAATACTGATTCCAGCTTGTGCTTCATCCAGCCTGGCATTTCGCATGAAGTACCCTGCATATAAGTTAAATAAGCAGTGTGACAATATACGGCCTTGACAATATACAGCTTGTCCAAAGCTAAGTGATCCTATCTGACACCTCTGTCATTTCATGGCCCAATGACTTCTCCTCAGCATAGCTAGGATGCTTATCCTCTCAAATCATTTGACCTGAATGTTGGTTACATCTAAATCCTGTTTCTTTTTCTTCAATTTCTTCATATTGAAAATGATATAAAGGAAGCCTTTCCTTATTTAATTGTGAAAATGTTTGTTAAACAACATAAAAGAAAATTGGAAAAGTAAAGACTCAGAACAATATGGTAGAAGTGAAAGTGAGATATAGGAAATAAAATGAAAAGAAGAACAAAAAGTGTTAAGAATTATTGATACATGCAGCAAAACAATTGCAGCCAGAGGTCTAAGAGATGAAATAATTAAAATAATAAAACAAGCTAAAGTTTAAAGTGATATGAGCAGTCCACCAATGTGTGATTTCAGATAGAGCTGATAAAAAACTAAAAATCACCTAAATTAAAAGGGGATAATAAATCAGCACTAGCAATTAAAAACAGAAAATAGGATATTTCAAGTGAAAAGAGATGTAATGTCTAGAAAATCTCATCTACTTTTTTTTTTTTTAAGTATAGTTGATTTACAGTGCTAAGTTAGTTTCAAGTATACAACAAAGTGATTCATTTCTATATATTCTTTTTTAGATTTTTCGTATAGGTTATTATAAAATGTTGAGTATATCTCCTTATGCTGTATAGCAAGCCCTTGTTGGTTATCTATCTTATATGTAGTAATCGTATCTGTTAAACCCCAACTCTTAATTTATCCTTCTTCACACCTTTCCCCTTAGGTAACCATTAGTTTGGTTTTTATGGTAAAGTCACTCAGTCGTGTCCGACTCTTTGCGACCCCATGGACTGTAGCCTATCAGGCTCCTCCGTCCATGGGATTTTCCAGGCAAGATTACTGGAGTGGATTGCCATTTCCTTCTCCAGGGAATCTACCCGACTCAGGAATCGAATCCCCGTCTCCCGCACTGCAGGCAGACGCTTTACCATGGTGGTGGGTCTCATATACAAGTTCATTTGTATCATGTTTTCAGATTCCAAATAAAGGTGACAGCATATGATTTGATTTGTCTGACTTCCTTCACTTAGTATGGTAATCTCTGGTTGCATCCATGTTGCCGAAAACAGCATTATTTCATTCTTTTCATGGCTGAATAATATTCCATTGGTATATATACACATACATATATATCATATCTTCTTTGTCTATTCATCTGTTGGGGACATTTAAGTTGCTTCTTCTTCTTGTTTGTTATAAATAATGCTGCAGTGAACATTGGAGTGCATATTTATTTTTGAATTATGGTTTTTTCCAAGTATATGCCCTGGAATGGAATTGAAGAATCATATGTTAGCTCTGTTTTTAGTTTTTTTAAGGAAACTCCACACTATTCTGGGCTTCCCTGGTGGCTCAGAAGTTAAAGAATCTGCCTGTGCAGGAGCCCTGGGTTCAATCCTTGGGTTGGGAAGATCCCCTGGAGAAGGGCATGGCAACTCACTCCAGTATTCCTGCCTGGAAAATCTCCATGAACAGAAAACCTGGGTGGGCTAAACTCCATGGAGTCACAAAGAGTTGGGCATGACTGAGTGACTAAGCACACCATAAAATTCTCCATAGTAGCTGTGTCAATTTATACTCCCACTAATGGTATAGGAAAGTTCCCTTTTCCCCATTAGTTTGGTTTTTACGGTGAAGTCACTCAGTCATGTCCGACTCTTTGCAACATTGTTTTTGTTACTCCAGCATTTATTACTCGTAGATTTTTGATGATGCCTAGTCTGAATGGTATGAGATAATACCTCATTGTAGTTTTGAGTTGCATTTCTCTAATAATTAGTGATATTGAGCATCTTTCCATGTGCCTTTTGGCCATCTGTTTGTCTTCTTTGGAAAAATGTCTGTCCAGACTTTCTGCCCATTTTTTGATTTGTTTGTTTTTATATTGAACTCTATGAGCTATTTGTATATTTTAGAGATTAATGCCTTGTAGATTGAATCTTGAAGGTTGTCTTTTCATTTGTGTATGGTTTCCTTTGCTGTGAAAAAGCTTTTAAGTCCCATTTGTTTATTTTTGTTTTTATTTCCATTATTCTAGGAGGTGGTTCTGAACAGATATTGCTGTGATTTATGTCCAAGTGTGTTCTGCCTATTTTTGCCTCTAGGAGTTTTATAATATCCAGTCTTTTTAAATTAATTATTGGCATATAGTTGATTTACCATGTTGTACTAGTTTCTGCTGTGTCCAATATATTCAGGTCTTTAAACTGTTCTTCAGACATCAGAATGACTATGAAGAGATCAGATCCTTTTTCTCTGCTTATTAAATGTAACCTGTTCTCTGCTCAAAGAACTCTTCTTTGAAGACTGGCAGTTGTTTCAAGACCACTGCAGTGTTTTTCTCCTCTGAGTCCTTCTAGCATTTATTATCTGCACTCCTAATTTAATCTGTGTAACGTACTGATTTATATAGTTGACCTGCATATATGATTTTATAAAATATATAATTTTATTGCCAATTTCCTGGGCTTTGGTTCTTTCCCAACACAACTTAGCATTTTGTGTATATAAGTGCTCAGTACCTTGTGTTGGTTCATACTGAAGATACTTCCAAGATCCTTTTCTCTAGTGAGAAGACATTATATATTTTTGTTTTCACTTAATATGTATTAATTTAATTTCTTTAATAAATTTATTTATATTAGTATAAATTTATAACTGATTTTATTTAAATATAAATTGCTCCAATTATAATTTCAAAGGCACCAAACCCACCCAATTAAAATTAAATAGAGCTCTTATTTACCTGTTATGGAAAAATGTGTTAAATTAAACTGGTGTGTCTAATAGGTTTCTTCTAAAATTTAATAGTTTTGAGAATTATGGAGTATCTACCTTTCATTTTTGTCACATTTCAATTCACTTGTATGAGAGTAATTTTGTTAAATTTTTTTACTAAACAGTCATCTCAATGCATTTTATAGTTTCTTTTTCTAGAAGTCTAACTCTAAAATAGAGTGTTATCCATGTGAAAGAGGGTGTATTTCTAAATGAAGTGTCATTAAAAGCGGCAGGAAGGAGAGCATTTATGCACCATGTCTTAAACCATCCTTCCTTCATTTGTACTGCTGTTGAAGTATATTTCTTAAGCCCTTGATGTGACTATATCAGCAAAATGTAATAAATTAACATGAGTAATCCTCGACTTTTATTAACTGTATCTTTTCACATGAAAAGCATATAAGTAGGCATGAAATACCATGAATTTTCTACCCCTAACTGCATTATATAAAGGGTTGTCCTAGGCATATGAAGTGCTTTTAATCTGAATGAACTTCATTAGCTTTGGATTTAGTTGTGCATTCAGGGTACAAGTTGAAAGGCCTACCTGTTTGTTCAGGCTTTTCTTGGAGTTTGCATGAGCAACTTGGAAGGGATAGGGTGAGATGGGATGGAGGCAGCTTAAGAAATAATATAAGAAAAAGTGCTTCTGAACACTCAGGGAGATCTACTGAACACACGATATATTTCATCTAGAACTGATAGGGAATGTCTTCTGGGAGCTTCTAGTCAGGCCATCAGGGAGTTTTTATTACCTCTGGACCATGAGAAGCCCCAGACCAGACAGGATGTGTGGGAGCATGGGGGTGCAGAAAGGACGAGAAAGGGGTCCCAACCATCACAATCAGAAACAGCTGTTTTTCAAAGTGCTTACTCTGCTCCCAGTGTGATCTAACTGTTGTCCACACCTTATTTCACTTCATAACAACCCTGTGAAGTAGAAATGTTTTTTTTTTTTTCCCCTTCATTGTACAGATGTCCTACAAAGGTCAGGGAAGTTAAATAATACAACACAGTTCAGGACAAGCAGAGTTGAGATTGGAAGCCAGACTGTCTGGCTCCACAGACACTCTTAGGCACTCTGGTATGCAGAGTGCACAAAATAAATAAATGATAACAAAGATAAGATTCTGTGCTTAAAAAGTTTACATTTTATTGAGGTTTAGCTATTATCTAAAAGCTGAGTAATGTAGTACAACTAATGTACTACTTGAGAATTGCTTATAAGTAAAATCAAGGGAAATTAAAAGATAAAAGACATAAAAAGATAAAAATGAGAGGATACTGTCCACATGGGAGGCAACAACTCTTCTAATCCACACATGGCCCTGAGGTCTCCCTTAAAAATAAGGTAATGTTAGGCCAAGAGTCGCAAAGAGTTGGACACGACTGAGCACTGAACTAACTGAACTGAGGCCAAGTACAGGTGTTATGTGGGTGGGGCTGTGGAAATTCCTGCCCTCAAAGTTTTCCTCATTAGATAGTGGGTTATTTATGTCACTAAATGAATATATCACAAAACAGTAAGTACTGAGATGTGGAAATCAAAGCACAAAGCAGGAAGAGTTTTACTAATGTGGTATTCAGGAAGGACTTCCTGGAGGAGGTGGTGATAATCATGGAGGTGGTAGCCTGTCACTGCAGCGAAGGGAGGAGGGGGACTGCCTAATAGAAGTGAGAGAAGTAAAGTCAAAGAGATGGGTAACCTGGGAAATATTTAGTGAACTCAATTTAATGAATTTAATACAGTCCAGTGAAGATGACTTGAAGGGTGCTATCATGGGACTGAGGGAGAAAAATCCCGCAATGGGGTAGAGCCAAGCTGTGAAGGAGCTATCCTACCTTAGTAGGGCATGGGCTCTTTTAACTGGGAACTCTGGTCCTTACCTGTGGTTTTCCTCTCAGGGAGCTGCTTGCTCAGAGAAGTGCTGTTGGAAGATTCCTCTTACAGAGAACCAGGAAAGGAGGGGAGGCTAGAGACAAGGGGGGCCAGCTCACATAAGAACATATTGGTTTAAGTGAGAAGCAGCAAAAATGGCCTGAACTTAAGAAATGATAATGTCAATGTAAAATAATGGACTCAAAAGTTAACTAGCACAGCGTGTCTTTTTCACAGGGGATAAACCAGTCACTTCTATATCAGCCCAATTGAACAAGGGGAAACATTCTCCCCTTACAGCTGACATTGGTTAACTTTGAGCAATGCAGCATTGTGTCCACCTTACTAAAAACGTACCAACTGATGAAATAAGTGAAGAAGCTACATCATTGCTTTTCAAATCTTTTGTTAAAGAACAGGTCAGAACCAAGCACACTTTGGCATGTCAGTGTGCAACACTGGTATTTCTAGTATATTTGAATATTTCTGTTATTTTCAGAAAAGGTGATATCCTTTAAATAAAATAATGAGCTTATTACCTACTGTTATTAGGATATGTATAAACTTCGACAGTTTCTTGTGATGATTAACTGAGTTATATATAGTGTGTGTAGTATAGTCTGGCATATAGTAAGTGCTAGAAAAGTATGAGCTATTATTATCATTCTCATTTGTGTTGTTAGTAGCAGGGTCTGTGTCCCTGGGCTGGGGTGTTTGTTCTGATTTGATGCTGCTTCTGTGATCAACTACAGATGTTTGCAAGGTGGCTGGCCAGGACTGTGGATGCCGTGATTACTGTTTATCATGAAGCTAAATAGAATCCATCTACCAAGAGTGAGTTAACCATCTTCCTAGTACAGAAATGAACAAGCTTGTTTAACAAGCTTATTTTCACAGGTAAACATTTGCAAAACTGAATATGATTTTGATTAGAAAAAAATAACAGGATTAGACAAGGCAGCACCGTGATCCACAATAGAAGCAGACCCTGCTGTCTTCAAGCCAGTGGGTGTTATTCTTGCAGGAGAACCCTAGGATCATGCCCTTAATTAGCTAATTATTTAGAAATTAGAAAGGAATCACTTAACAAAGAACACACACACACGATACAAATGACATGAGTGGTGAGTAAATTTACTTTCAAGAATTAACGAAGAGTGTCAATGAGCTACATATGGTATTCATGTGTAATTAAAAACAAATTACATTGTAAAGAAACATTGTACATGTTAGCAAATTAATCTTCTCAACCAAACAAAAATAATCTCCCCAAATTTTTGATAGAAAACATACGTATTTTCTGCGTGAAATACAGAAATGATTTCTCTCTGACTCAGTGTTTGTTTAAAAGAATCAACAAGATGGCAGCAGGATATGGGGGATATTTCAGTGACTCTGTGGTTAACAATAAGGCCTTGGACAACAACAGAAAACAATTCACTTCCCATTTGTTTTGGCAGTTTTTCCTTCTGCTAATTAAACTTGGTAAAAAGAATCTATCATGACTAGTGTTCCTGCCATATTTTTTGAGATTTCTGTACAATAATAAATATGACATTCAGACATATAACAAAAACAGAATCGCTTAGATTTATGAAGTACTCTCCCAAGTTTCCTTGCAAAAGAGAAAACAATCCTGAACCTGATGGGTTAGGCCCTCGTATTAAAACAATCGCAGTTTATGCTCTGTGAAACTCATGATAAACCTCAATGAACGATGAAGTACCGCAAAACTGACTGTTAAAGAATAAATAGGAATAGAACTGAGTAACAGGGAAGGATAATACTCCAGAGAAAAACAGAAAAGATCACCAGATCATCTATGTGATACTAAGTGAATCTGTTTGAACCTCATTTTGGTAATTTTGATGTCTTCAGTACAATCATGCACTTATTTGTTTGCTGGCTTAGCTAGTCACTGATTTCATAATCTTTACAGCTTCTCTCTTTCCAAAAGTAATCAAGGTAACCTGTAGAGTTATAAAAAAGAAAATATAAAAATAAGAGAAAGTTGATAGAATAGGAAGAATCAGCGTTTAAGTGCTATAAGATAAATCCAAGTGTAAAATTAATGCCCCAATACTAAATATAATTTCTCGTAGGCTCTGTTAGAAATTGGCCAAGTATTTGTATCTGAGTATCCTAGGAATCAACCTAAAGAGAGAAGCCCTGTCAATTACTTAATGCATAATTTTAAAAAATGAAAATAGGCACAATACATCATTGAAGGCAGATGAAATTTCTGTCCTAGATGTTCATGTACAGGAAGAACTCATGTAGAGTTCACGAGTTCTTAAGACAGAGACAATGAACCAGTGCTTACCATGTGCTACCAACATCTTTATAATAAATCTAAAGTCAGGTTTTCTATGATTTCTTAAAAGCTTCAATGTGGCTTGCTCAAATAAGTCTAATTTAGTTCAGTTGCACAGTCGTGTCTGACTTTTTGTGACCCCATGGACAGCAGCATGCCAGGCTTCCCTGTCCATCACTAACTCCCAGAGCTTGCTCATACTCATGTTCATCAAGTCAGTGATACCATTCAAACATCTCATCCCCTGTCATCCATCTCCTTTTCCTCCGCCTTCAATCTTTCCCAGCATCAGGATCTTTTCCAGTGAGTCAGTTCTTCCCATCAGTGGCCAAAGTATGGAGTTTCAGCTTCAACATCAGTCCTTCCAAAGAATATTCAGGACTGATTTCCTTTAGGATTGACTGATTGGATCTCCTTGTAGTCTAAGAAACTCTCAACAGTCTTCTCCAACACCACAGTTTAAAAGCATCAATTCTGTGCTCAGCTTTCTTGATAGTTCAACTCTCACTTCCGTACATGACTACTGGAAAAACCATACCTTTGACTAGATGGACCTTTTTGGCAAAGTAATGTCTCTGCTTTGTAATATGCTGTCTAGGTCGGTCAAAGTTTTTCTTCCAAGGAGCATCTTTTAATTTCATGGCTGCAGTCACCATCTTTGGAACCCAAAGTATAGTCTCTCACAGTTTCCATTGCTTCGCTATTTAATGCCACAAAGTAATGGGATGGGAAGCCATGATCTTAGTTTTCTGAATGTTGACTTTTAAGCCAACTGCTTCACTCTCCTCTTCCACTTTCATCAAGTGGAAAGTTCTCTTTAGTTCTTCTTTGCTTTCTGCCATAAGGGTGGTGTCATCTGTGTATCTGAGATTATTGGTGTTTCTTCCTGCAGTCTTGATTCCAGCTTGTGTTTCATCCTACCATCATTTCACATGATGTATTCTGCATTTAAGTTAAATAAGCAGGGTGACAATGTACAGCCTTGATGTACTTCTTCCTCTATTTGGAACCAGTCTGTTGTTCCATGTTCTAACTGTTGCTTCTTGACCAGCGTACAGATTTCTCAGGAGGCAGGTCAGGTGGTCTGGTATTCCTATCTGTTGAAGAATTTCCACAGTTTGTGGTGATCCACACAGTCAAAGGCTATGGCATAGTCATTAAAGCAGAAGTAGATGTTTTTTCTGGAACTCTCTAGCTTTTTCAATGATCCAGTGGATGTTCGCAATTTTATATCTGGTTCCTCTGCCTTTTCTAAATCCAGCTTGAACATCTAGAGGCTCATGGTTCACAACTGTTGAAGCCTGGCTTGGAGGATTTTGAGGATTACTTTGCTAAGATGTGAGATGAGTGCAGTTGTGTGGTAGTTTGAACATTCTTTGGCATTGCCTTTCTTTGGGATTGAAATGAAAACTGACCTTTTCCAGTCCTATGGCCACTGCTGTGTTTTCCAAATTTGTTGGCATATTGAGTGTAGCACTTTAACAGCATCAACTTTTAGGACTTGAAATAACTCAGCTGGAATTCCATCACCTCCGCTAGCTTTGTTAGTAGTGATACTTCCTGAAGTCCTTTTGACTTCGCATTCCAGGATATCTGGCTCTAGATGAGTGATCACACCACTGTGGTTATCTGCATCATGAAGTCTTTTTTGTATAGTTCTTCTGTGTATTCTTCCCACTGCTTCTTAAGTTCTTCTGCTTCTGTTAGGTCCATACCATTTCTGTTCTTTATTGTGCCCATCTTTGCATGAAATGTTCCCTTGGTATCACTAATTTTCTTGAAGAGATTGCTAGTCTTTCTCATTCTATTGTTTTCCTCTATTTCTTTGCATTAATCTCTGGGGAAGGTTTTCTTATTTCTCTGTGTTATTCTTTGGAACTCTGCATTCAGTTGGTTATATCTTTCCTATTCTCCAATGTCTTTAGCTTCTCTTTTCTACCCTATTTGTAAGGCCTCCTCAGACAACCTTTTTGTAGTTCTTTTTCTTAGGGATTGTCTTGATCACTGCCTCCTGTACAATGTCACAAACCTCTGTCCATGGTTCTTCAGGCACTCTGTCAGACCTAATCCCTTGAATCTATTTGTCATTACTACTATATAATCATAAGGGATTTGATTTAGGTCATACCTGATCCCACCAAAAAAAGCCCACGCTCAAGCACAGAGGAGAAGCCCCAGCAAGATGGTAGGAGGGGTGAAATTGCATTTAGAATCAAACCTCATAACCACCAGAGATGCTCAGAGGGCTCAGACAAAACCTATGCACACCAGGAGACCCCACAGAGCCTGAGGCAGATCTGGTTTTGAGTGTTGTCTTCTGCAGAGGTATGATTCAGCAGTGGCCTGCCACAGGGGTAGGGGCTCACAAATCTGGATATCAGTCAATATAATCTGGTTTAACTTTCTGTGACCTATATTATTCCAAGGACATCACTTGGGTTTATGAAAAAAAAAATACTTCTTTGGCTCATGAAATGTGGAGCCTAGACTAGCAGCACCGCCATCACCTGGAAACTTATTAGGAACTCAGATTCTTGGGTTCCACCACAGGCTTTCTGAATCAGAAACTCTGAGAGTGAGACGCAGAAATTAATTTATTAAATTGCACATTGGAAAAAAGATAACAAGGTGAATTTATAGTTTAAAAATGGAAATAAAATGTATTTACACAACATAAACCTCTTAGTGTGTCTGGAGTATATATTATGAAATGAATGACTTGGTCAAAGGAAACTGAATGAACAGAGGAAAGAATTCATGAATTTAGAGTGTGTTTTGGTAAAGGGTTGTTATTTTAGGAAATCTTAAGTACTTAGTAGAGAAGGTGAGGAATGGAGTGATTAAAGGGGTGAGGGGGGACTGATTAGGTTACTCATAACAAAAATATGTGATCCAGGGATAATAGCCTCTGCTTTTATTACTATATGCAACAAAAATATCCCATGGTAAAAGATATATTTTAAATATTACATCTGCACAACCACACCAGAGTCAGCATCACTGAAATATTGTAGAGTGCTTCATCAGATAGAGTGTGTTGATTTGGGGTTCCAGATGTTCAAAGGGATGCAAAGACCAGTCACAGAATTTTAGTTGCATTGCATTGCTTGGTCAAATAAATATAAATATAAATATATATATAATATATAGTCATATATATATAATTGTATAGTATATGAATATATTGAATTTAAATTACAAAATTCAAACATAAATGTTATGGACTTAACTGCATACCTCTAAAATTTATTGAAGCTCTGAACTCCAAATATGATGATACTTAGAAGTGAGAATCTTTTGGCAGTAATTAGATTTAGATGAGGTCATGAGGATGGATCCTCAGGATGGGATTAGTACCTTTATGAGAAGAGACACAGAGAGCTTGCACATGCTGCCTTCCTGCTTCACTCTCTCACCCTCCCTCTCTTTCTCACTCCCTCGCTCTTTTCTCTCTTTCTCCTCCCGTGTCCCCTTCCCCACCATGTGGGGAAACAGTGAAAAGACAGCCATCTACAAGCCAGGAAGAGAACTCTCACCAGAAACTACTGTCATGTAGCCTGCAAAACTATGAGATCATAAATGTCTTTTGTTTTAAGCAGATTATTTTATTATGGCTGCCCTGTAATGGACTTTCCTGATGGCTCAGTGGTAGCGAATCTGCCTACCAATGCAGAAGTCCCAGGCTTGATCCCTGGGTTGGGAAGATCACCTGAGAAGGAAATGGCAACCCACTATAGTATTCTTGCCTGGGAAATCCTGTGGACCGAGGAGCCTGGTGGCTTGCAGTTCATGGGGTCACAAAAGACTTGGACATGACTTAGCATCTAAACAACAGTCAGCTCTAGCTAAAACAGTAAGTTTGAAAAAACTTTTTAGTCTTTTAGAATTTAGAAAAAATTTTTAGTTCTTTAGTGATTCATGACAATCTCCAAATTACTAGTTTCTGATAATTTATTATTGGAAGCTCTGTTTCAGACAATAAGACCTACTAAAAGTTCTGCAAGGTTTTTTTGTTTGTTTTCTCATTGTGTAAAATGTAACACTTGATTCACAGGTCAAATTTGACCCCCAGAAGACAAGTTGCCAATCCCTGCTATGTAACATTGAAAACTAATGATCATATAATAAGTACATTGTTTTTATAAAACTCAAAAGCAAATGAACCTAAGGAACATAATTTGTTGTGATAAAACTATTTTTATTTTTATTTTTTTAATTAATTTTTAATTTTTAGTTTGTTTTGCTTTACAATACTGTATTCGTTTTGTTATACATTGAAATGAATCGGCCACGAGTGTACATGAACTCCCAATCCCGACCCCCATCTCCCCCCTCCCGCCCCACACCTTCTCTCTG
>SJXQ01000349.1:486177-498888 GCA_006408695.1 Aepyceros melampus | reverse complement strand
GAACCTTCCCTGTCCATCTTCTCTGGGGGTGGAGAGCAGTATCAGAAAGACTGCCCTCAAAAAATAAAAATTAAATAAAAATTTTTTAAAAAGAAAGAAAGACTGCCCTCCCCTTGTGGATATGCCTCAGAAGACCAATTCTTCAGGACTTTCCAGGTGGTCCAGTGGTTAAGAATTCGCCTTCCAATGCAGGGGAACATGAGTTTGATTCCTGGTCAGGAGACCAAAATCCCACATGAAAATGTTAAAGAAGTAGTGACAGTCCTTAGTCATGTCCGACTCTGCAACCCCATGGACAGTAGCCCGCCAGGCTCCTCTGTCCATGGGGATTCTTCAGGCAAGAATACTGTGCTGCAATGCAAGTTAAGCCTGTGCCCCGAACTGTTGAGCCTGCGTGCTCTAGAGCCCATGCACCCCAGCATGGAAAGCCTGTGTTCCACAGCGAAGACCCAGTGCAGCCAAAAAAAAAAAAAATCAATTTTTCAACATTCCCTTATTCAAATGCTCTTTTCCTTTTTTTTTTTCATTTCCATTCCTATATCCTGAATACACCTCATGTACCTGCAAAAACTCAAATTTCTCCAAGTACCTATTTCAAATTTGTCCATAAAGCAGGACCTTGTTGTTCCTGAACATGCGGTGAGACCACAGAATCCTTTAACCCTCCCAATTCCTGATCTGCACATCCGTGTATCAGGGCTGAATCCACACCAGTCTGCCGTGCGCACATGAACCTCCCTGTGAAGCTCTGGGAGAGCGCACTTCGGCTGGCTGGGTCTCCACCTGGGGACCAATGCCACTTGGTCATCATGAAAAAAAAGTATTCATTTGTTCAACAAATTGGTGAAGAGCAGTTTGAAGTTCTTCTGTCACTGAAGCTGAAACACACACTAAAGGCAGTGCTGATGGAGGAGGAGAGTGGCTGTCCTCCTGGTACATGGGGGACAGAAAGGCTCAGTGTTATGACGACAGTGCCCTTGACAGGTGGAAATTCCCAGGGGCCTCAAACCCTTACAGCAGATGGGGAAGAAGGGCTTATAAATCATATATGAAATCCATGGATGAAAAAATAAAATATACACGGTAGCTACTTTTAGAAAGTAGCAAGAGGAAGAGATTAGGATAGTCTTCAAAGGGTACATAGTTAACATTTTTATAATAAAATGTTGGGATGAAAACTTCCCCCATGATCTAACTATTTGTGCACCCAACCACTCGTATTTTGATGTGTTCTTGGGAACTCGCTTATGTCACTTTCTTAAAAGTGGTGTGAGGAACTTCCCAGATGGTCCAGTGGTTGCAACTTCACCTTCCACTGCAGAGGGTATGGGGGTTCCATTCCTGGTCGGGAGTTAAGATCCCACATGCCTCACAGTCAAAAGAGAAAAAAAAATCCGAAAACATAAAACAGAAGCAGCAAATTCAACAAAAGCTTTAAAAAACCACCCACACTTTAAAAATCTGTTAAAAAAAAGTGATATGAACCTAAAATTCTCCACCACTAGCGTGGGAAAGATCTCTAGGTGGGTCTGAGGGCCCCATCCTATACCCTTCTTCACTTCGGTTGGCCTCCTTTGCTGAGTTTTCTTGGGGGACTTCTATCCCCTCTCATGCTCTGGCCCACGCCTGGGTCAAAACCCTCCCCCTGGGTTCCCTGTCACTCACGTGAGCCTGGACCAGGGTGGCACATAGCATCGTGAGTCTGGCTGGCTTACAAGGAGGTAATACTCTCTCTGGGCCCCTGCATGGCTTGCTCTGCAGGATCCTGGGAGGAGAGGGCTCGCCCCAGCGCCCCTCGCCAGATTCCCACCACTCGCTGCCCTGGGTATCCCTGCTGGGCAGGAGCACCTTCCTCAACACCCAGAGGGTATCTCAGGCTCCTCCCTGTTCCACTTCCTCTTCCTTCTTGGCTCCTTTCCATCCGGCTTCCAGGTAGAAGCCCTCGTCCACTCCCTAAGAGCTAAACACCCTAAAGTCGCTATCCCTAGGTAAGCCCAGCATTTGTATTCTGCTCAGTCTCAGCCCTCCCTCTCCTAGCCTCTTTTGGCTCTGATCCCAGCACTGAGCTTCCCACCAGCCCCACCGCAGGGCTGCAGACCACCCCCTGAATCTGGGGCTTGAGGACAGGGGACGCCATGAATGGGGTCTAGCTCCTGGGCTTGGGACCCTTCTCAGGCCTGGGACACTGTCCCAGTCTCTGTGTTTCTCCCTAAATCTGGGACCTGGATACTCGCTCTCCTTTTCTTTTCACTTCCTGGCTGCCTCCCCAATTCCGCCCTTGGGGATTCTGCCCCCCAAGGTGGTGCCCGGTTGCCCCAGATCCCCCTTGAATGCTGCTCTGGGGAGGACAAGACAGGCCCTTTGATGGTGACCAGTCCCCCCAGGCAGGACTGACAGGGACTTGCATGTGGGCCAGTGGTAGGGTCCAAGTCCAGATCCCAGCACCCACAGGCCCTTGGCATGGCTCCTGGGACTCCGCTCTCACCCAGAGGTGCCTCTCGGAAACCCTTGGATTCCTGCTGTCTGCCTGTTATCCCCTAAAGTGAAGCTTTTTTTGTTTGTTTGGTTTTGATTAAAACTCCCCATCTCCCTGCTTGGCCTTCTTGAGGGTCTCTGTCCCTACCATGGGGTCTGAAGGCCCTGCCCAGGCAAGTAATTGACTCCCATGGGATCTAGAAACTCTCAGAGGTTCTCAGCACTCTGGCTAAAGCTGGATCCCTGTACGGCCCCCTCCACCCAGGGGTGTCTTCACCTCTCCTCACAGACTCACCTGTCTGCCTACCCTCGGGCTGGATCCTCACCCCAGCTGCCCCTTCCCCTGAGTTTCCTGTCCTTTTCTGGACTTGCCTCACCGAGTTCATTGTCAATGCCTTTGTCGAGTCATTTCCTGTCCTGAGTGTGTGGATGTTAGAGGGCGAGTCATTGCCACCACCACAGAATCAGACCCTGATCCCATTGTAACTGGCACGCTGAGTGGACATCTATCTTTTCCATCATTAGGACTGTTTGCTGGTAGCTCACAGAAATGAACTGGCTGACTCTGGCTGACCTACCCTCGGGCTGGATCCTCACCCCAGCTGCCCCTTCCCCTGAGTTTCCTGTCCTTTTCTGGACTTGCCTCACCGAGTTCATTGTCAATGCCTTTGTCGAGTCATTTCCTGTCCTGAGTGTGTGGATGTTAGAGGGCGAGTCATTGCCACCACCACAGAATCAGACCCTGATCCCATTGTAACTGGCACGCTGAGTGGACATCTATCTTTTCCATCATTAGGACTGTTTGCTGGTAGCTCACAGAAATGAACTGGCTGACTCTGGCTGAAAAGTGCTACTGGAACTGAAAACAAGGGCTTCTCTGAGAGTTGTCTGGTCACTAGCATTGCTATTGAACTTAGGTCTGGCTGCTTGCTGCTCAAAATCAAAACACGAGAGGCAAATATTGGTAAAAATGGAAAACCCTGCTTTTAATCAGAAAGCCAACAATTTGGGGAGATGAGGCTCAGTGTCCGCAGGAAATCAACTCTGAAGGTTTTTCTTGGTGATGAAAGTTTTTAAAAGATAAAAAGGGATGTAATCTTAGTTAATTATTGAGATGGGAGAGGGGTAGGGTCATCACCATCTCCTTCTGTTACAGGCTCCTTTGCAGCCTTGTTGAGTCCTTGTGATCTTTCTTTACTGTCTTTCTTGTTCACACAGTTTGCCTATGAGATCACTGAAGAAGAAGCCAGGGAAGAGATCTGGTCATCTGTTAATTACTTATTCTTTATTTCTACTCTTTAGAACTGCAGTAGGAACCAACGCATTAGGCAAGGTATTCTGTGATTAAAAGATCTGAAGGGTGAATTTGGGCCGGAGGTGAGTAGACCATGGTGGGGAGGGAGGCAGTGGCCTGGTTTAAAAATTAGTCTCAATGTAGCTTTGCTAAAGTGACAAGAGAAAAGGGGTTTCCTGCTGAGGGCTGTTTCCTGTAAAGAGCTGCTTACAAATCCCCCTCATCAGATAATCATTTCATTTCTAGGAGATTACGGATGAAGGTCTGTCTTCTGTAACCGTGTCATGCTGAGATTGGGGGCCGAGGTCTCAGCTGAAAGATATCAACATGAGTTTGAAGCATCTCTCTGTGGACAGTTTTAGTTGCCCATTTACGTATACAGGCAGAACAAACACCTACAATCATTTTGATGCTCATAATGATATAGATGATGAGCAGTAGTGTTCGTCTCATTCTCTTGAGGCCAGTTCTTGGAATTGTTCTAGCCTGAGATTCAGTGCTGCTCAGGATGGAGCATCTTAGGTCATGGCTGCAGCCTGGTCATCACGCAGTTAGCTGTTCCCTCTGTGGCAGCCATATAGCATCTGTAAAACGACTCAGGAATGTACCTCAGATACTGAATCTGTGACTGTAGGGTCCTAATCTTTGACTGACTGAGCCTGCTGGAGCTTGCTCTTCTGTGATTCAGGGAGGCCTGAGAGACTTCAGTATCTCTATGAACAAGAGGCATGGGACAAAGAGGGGCCTCAGTACTTGGGAGGGCCTGCAGAGTTCTGCGCAGTTCCAGCATTAGAAGGAAGCAGCATCACTCTGTTTTCCTTTATCCCTCGGAGGTCCCCTTCTTCTCTGGCAGTAAAGCCCTGGTCTTGAGCTGGACCTTTGAAACAGCCCTGTTTCCAGCATCCCCTGCCATATTCCTAATTTCTGGCTACTGGGAGCAATTAGAAGGCATACAACATTCTCTTCCTGGCCTGAGAGTCAGGGGAGAGGTTGGGTTGGCCTTACTTGGGTCATCCACTGACCCCATGACTAAACGGGGCAAGACACCTGGGCCAACCCTGCTCTCAGCCTGCACACATGAGGGAGAAGAAATTTCTCCCAAACCAGTTCATAGTCCAATTACCAGTAGAAGGGAAAGTGGCTGGTGCTGATGATGAACAATGCCACTGCCATGCCCTCCCAAGGTGCAGGCAACCCAGTCTCTGGCCAGCAGTACTAGGGGTCCCAGGGATGCATGCAGACCTAGACCATCCTCCTAGGGGGTGTTGGTGGTCCTGCTCAGCCTCCTGCACCAGCCTCTCTTCCTCCCTTACCTCCGCCTCCCCCAGCCCCCTCCTCCCTCCTACAGGCTGTCCTCCGATCCTTCTCACAAGGTCTCTTCATTCTCAGCACAGACACACGCTATCCTGATTCCCCCAGGGGACAGAGCTGCAGGGTTTAGCAAGACTTCCCTGAAGCTTTGTCCCAGTGTGAGGGAAGAGCGATGATGTCATTAAACAGGCTTCCAAGGGGCCCAAGTTCTGTGCTGACCACTCATGCCAGGATCTTCTTGTTTAATCTGCACTACCCCATGAGATAGGTACTAACATTCTCCGTGCTTTGCGGATGAGAAAACTGAGGTGTGGCAAGGGTTGGTAACATCCCCAGGACCCAGAGCTGCCATCAGGGCCAAGATTTGAATCCCTGAGCTGGACACCAGTGTCCCCACCCTGAACCACTTAGCCTCTATGCTGCCCACCTAGTGGGTGCCCATAAAACATTTGTTGAATGAACGAATGAGTGATTAAGCAAAGACAAATGGTGAAGTCAGTTTTCATTTGGCACATCTATAAATAATGCAGTCATTTGCAACTCTCACAGGCATCACACGTGTATGAAATGAATAAGTCACTTCTCCAAACATCCATCTCCATTTTGCATGTTTGGACGTCTTTTTGCTTAATTTTGCTAATGGATTCCTTTCCATTTTTATTTTCACTTCTGCCCTTCCAATATTGCTGCTTTTTGTGAATGTTAGTTCTTCTCTGAAATCCATCATGTCACTTGACTGTGTGGGCCCAATGTGGAAATCTAACAGCATCCAGGTAGAGACAATGGGGCTTTGGTTTTAAAAAGGACGTGGCTGTTTCAAATGAATCACTCACAACTGGAGCAATTATCTGGAGCTCTGAAAGGTTCTCGGTTGCTAGGAAACCACCTCTCCAAACTGGTAAGCCTTTGCTAAACTTTTCATCAAGCGGTTGAATTTCTGCAGGTCCTGACCCAGCCTGCCATTCTAAGCTGTGTTCCTGGCAGAGGACAAGCAGGAATAGTGGCCCCAAAACATCCCTCAGACACCACCCGTGGTTCAGTGGTTCAGGACCCAAATGTTTCAGTCCAGGACAGAGTTTGGAGACACACTCCTGGGGTTGGATCCCGGCTCCAGCACCCACAGGTCTGTGGCCTTGTGAGAGGTACTCCTTCTCTCTTGGTGCCTTAGTTTCCATCTCTGTAAGATAAGCATCCTCTTTCATGGTGAGTTGCTGATGGAATGAAATGATGCCTAAGGTGCTCTCAGCACAGTGCCTGGAGCAGCCCACACCTCAGAAGTATCCGCTGTTAATACAATAATGACTGATGACCTGACCTGTGCTGGGTAAGAAAGCTGATGGAGCAGCTGGGCAGATCACTGGGAGGCCCGCATTCCAGGTCAAGCCTCAAAGAGTAGCCAGTGGGCTTCAGGAGCCTCAGAGCCTTCAGGGCTCAGGGAAGACAGGGTGACAGCTAGGCTTTCATCTGAGCAGAGGCTGGTCTGTAGTTGGGAGAGACTGGGGAGAGAAACAGAGTTTAGGCCTTATTCCATGAACCTTTGAAGAAAAGTTATGACCAACCTAGAGAGTATATTAAAAAGCAGAGCCATTGCTTTGCCAACAAAGGTCCGTCCAGTCAAAGCTTTGGTTTTTCCAGTAGTCATGTATGAATGTGAGAGTTGGACTATAAAGAAAGCCGAGCATCAGAGAATTGATGCTTTTGAACTGTGCTGTTGGAGAAGACTCTTGAGAGTCCCTTGCACTGCAAGGAGATCCAACCAGTCCATCCTGAAGGAAATCAGTCCTGAATATTCATTGGAAGGACTGATGCTGAAGCTGAAACTCCAATACTTTGGCCACCTGATGCGAAGAGTTGACTTATTTGAAAAGACCCCGATAAAGATTGAAGGCGGGAGGAGAGGGGGGTGACAGAGGATGAGATTGCTACATGACATTACCAACTCAATGGACGTGAGTTTGAGTAGGCTCCAGGAGTTGGTGATGGACAGGGAGGCCTGGCAAGCTGCAGTCCATGGGGTCGGCAAGAGTCGGACACAACTGAGCGATTGAACTGAACTGAACTGAACTGGACTTCTCACCCTGTAGCCGGCCCACAGCTCAGCCCAGGGCCTGGCTTGGAGGAGGGGCAGCTCCCCACGGGTACCTAGCCTTCTAGGAGCCCCACTCACCCCTATGTGCCACCATCTGGCTCCCAGGCCCCGAGTATTGCCCAGAGCACCTTGGCAGGGCCCTCCACCCTGGCTGCCCTCAAGAAAGGCAATGTGGAGGCTGGTCCCACCTTTATTGCTGGGTTTTAGGCAGGTGTTTGGATCTTTCTGGGATCCTCATCTGTGAAAGTGGGCAGGAATCCGCTGAAAAGGTTGACTGTGAGATCAGAATGAAGGTACCTGAGTGTGTTTGTTTCCCAGGGTTACTATGACAAAGGGCCACAAACTGAGTGGTTTAAAACAACACACTTCTTCTCCTACAGTTGGGGGTTCAGAAGTCCCACGTGGTCTTATGAAATGAAAATGTCTCCTGCCATATTAATAAATAAGAAATGTCACAGCCATCCGCGATCACTGACCTCCAAATGTGAATGAGGGCTCCCCAAACAGATGCTGCCCCTCCCCAGCGGTGATGGCTGAGGAGCTGGGGGAATGAATGCAAGAAGCAGCCACCTGCCACTCCTTCAGGTAAACAAGGAAACAGGATGGGCCCCAGACAGCTGAGGTGCACAGGAAAAGAATGAATTCAGTGAGCCCAGAAGCTTGCATCTCTGCATACATAGAGTGCTTAATTCTTTGATACCTGATCTTTGATTTTTAGACTGCTCACTCCTTCTGTTGCAAACCTGAATCTGATTTCTCCTCCTACCTCATTGGAGCAGTTTTCTCAGAGACAACTGAGATGCTGTTTCTGGGTTCGGAGTCCTAAACATTCCCACCAAACAAAATAACTGTCAACTTTCAAGTTGTGACTATATTTTTTAGTGGACAGTCTCACTGGGCTAAAATCCAGGTGTCGGCAGGACTGTGCTCCTTCCGGCAGTTTTAGGGGAGAATCCATTTTCTCGTCTTTGCTGGCTTCCGGAGGCCACTCACGTTCCTTGGCCTGTGGCCCCTTCTTCCATCTTCAGAGCCAGCAGTGGAAGGGGGAGTCCTCATTGCTTGCTGCATCTCCCTATGAGTACAGTCAACAGAGGTTCTCTACCTTCTGGAACTCATAGGAGAGACTGTTCTCCACTGGATAACAGAGGATATGCTCCGCATTGTGGAGCCCTGTACCAAGGTCACAGGTATGGAGCTGTGTACCAAGGTCACAGGGTAAGAATCTCTGAAACTGACCAAGTCACATAGCAACTGTTGCCATGAGCTTCCAGATCCAGATCAGCCAGTTCCCTGACCCCATATTATGTAAAATACCTCCCCTACTATCCACCTTATAGCATCCTAACCGATCACCTAATGCCACCATTCCAGTAGGAATTTTCTGTCTTGAGTCTATAAAAATTGGCTGCTAGCTTGCGAAACGGTTCAGCTCTCCCTTGAGCCAGCCCACTGTGTCTCTCATTCTAATCAACTTTATTCTCCTTTCATTCTGCCTCATGTCTGAAAATTCTTTCCCAACCCATGCATGGACCATGACACCCATCTCAGGTCCATAACCTTAATCACACCTGTGAAGTCCCAGAGCTGGTGCTCAAAGTCAGTGCTGGGTGGGTGGGGCTGAGATCACGGTGTCATCACTATGGTCTAGGCATCCACCTGTGCTTTCATCATCTGAGTTTGAATCCAAGATCCTCCACTTACATTCAAGTTCTATGAATTTTGGCACAAGTTAAATCTTAATCTCTCTAAGCCTTAGTTTTTTCACATATAAAATGGGTTTAACAATAGTACTGCCCCTTCTGCTACAAAAGGCATAACATGAAACCTAATGAGATATTATGTAAAATCCCCATACGGTGGGGCCACAGAGCTTAACAAGGCATTTTTTCATTACCTCACTAGTTTTCCCTCAAGAAGAAATGGCATCACCCTCTATTTTTAATCTTCCCTAGTTGCTCAGATGGTAAAGAGTCACCCTCAATGTGCGTCAAGAAGATCCCCTGGAGGAGGAAATGGCAACCCACTCCAATATTCTTGCCTGGGAAATCCCATGGACAGAGGAGCCTGGCAGGCTACAGTCTGTGGGACTGCAGAGTCAGACATGACTGAGTGACTAACACACACACACACACACACACACACATCCCTTCTATTTACACATGGGGTTCAGAGAGGTTAGCCCCGTGTCCAAGGTCACACAGTCTGGAAGCGGCTTTTCCTCCTTTCTCCTCTGTCCTGGATTGGAGAGGTTGATGGAGAACTAAGTCAATCAAAGTCCTGCCAGCAGACCCACCAGGGCAGCCGCTGACTTCCTCCTGCTGGACCTGAAGCTAAAACCTCCTCTTGAAAGTGAAGAGGTGAGGTCTGGGCTCCCAGAGGTGTGCAGAGGAACCATGGGGGACGTGAAGGGCTTCCCCAAACATCCTCCGGCTTATCTCAGCCATCGCAGCAGGCAGGGCTGGGCCTCTCTGGCTTCTAGAACTAATTCAGATGCCCTGTAGCCTGGCTCCTTCCAGCTCTTGTTCCTTGGGACACGGAGGCATGTGTGCAGTGGTACCTTTGGGTGAGCACTATATTAGGAGTTAACTGGGCCAAACTAGAAACTCGGCTCCAGCATCTCCTAGCTGTGTGATTGATTCTGAGCCGGTTCCCTAACTTCTCTGAACCCCAATTTCCTCATCTGTACCATATTCTCAAGTTGGATGTGAGGGTTAGAAATGATCACGGGAGAATCTGGGAATATTTGGAAATGACGGTAGGCTATGCTCACTTGCTCCAAAACATAACAAAACAAACAAACAAAATAAAACAATCGTCATTTATTGAGCGCTTATGTGCCCGGCACTGTGATTGCAGGCTGTTGTCCAATTTAATCTTGTCCTTCCCCCCACAACCCCTAAACCACAAGGTTGGTATTATTATTAGCTCCATTTCCTTGGTGATGAAATAAGAGCTGAGGAAGGTTAAAAGTTGCATTGGGAGCTGGAGGCCTTTCCCACTTTTCACATGTGTCCCCACCTGCCATGTGCCTCTTGCTGGGAGCCCATTAAAATCAAACAGCATTCCGAGCCTCATTTTCGATGTAACATTTGTTATTTTATTGGAAAAAGCTGGTATTAACATATTTATAATTTTATTCAACAGGTGGATAGTTTGTGAGACACCCAAGAAAACGAGAATGCACCTATGAATTACAGAGTCCAATATGGTCAGGCCTGTCTAATCTACCACCGCGTATCCGAAGCCACCAAGCAATCAGTCCTCAGAGAGTATTGAAATGAAAGCAAAAACAACCCAACAACTTCACAATGACTATGTGAACGCGCGTACATTCAAAAAGAGCAGGAAATTTAAACAGGGAGGAAGCAAAGTTTGTGACTATGTTACTGGCCCTTCTGCCATGTCTAGTTTTACCTCTTCCCTTGTCAACATCTTTTCTCAACATACATTTTACTCACAATGCTTTTATTCATCAGGCTTTGGACAACATTATTTTCCAGGGATCCAAAGACATGCCTTTTCTTCTGAGAAGATCTTTTCCTTTCTTCTCCCTTTTCGGTTTGGTGTCCACAGTTTAAAACAGAGTAAGGAACCAGGAACTGTACTGAGACCTCCTTTTGAATGCAGTGTAAGCTTTGCGCTTTGTAGAAATGGTCCGTGTTAAATCTATGATCTGATCAGTAACCTCCATCTGCAAATGCAAATTGCCTCTCAGCATCTGAATCACAAAAGGAAATGATCGCGCCAAATATCCGAATAATTGTATAAGGCCCTCAGAGCTGGATTTTGGCTTCAACAAGATTTCTATACAATTTATCACATTCTTGAACCTCTTTACAAAGGGAAAAAAAGGAATCCAATCCTGTGATTGTAGTTTTAATTAGAATAGATATGTACATATAATACTGTCCAGGTCACCTGGATTTTACAGTGATATATAAACAAACATTCTTCATTCATGTTGATTAAAAAAAAAATCAATGGACCCATTTCCTTGTGTAATTATTGTATGGCTGGAAGTGAGTGTACATGCATTCTGTGCTTTGAGACACACAAAAGTAGACCATTATCCGCTGAGAAAAATCTTGAGTTGGGTCTATTTCCTGGGTTAGGTTACATCTTGTTAAAAAAAAAAAAAAAAGATTCAGTCGGGCCTCTGCACTCCGCTTTCTGAATCAAAATGCAAGCAAGCCACGTGTTTCCGCTGGGAGTTCCAAGGGCAAAGACAAGTTGGCATGGTTGGCGGGTGGGCCAAACCGATCCTGACAAAGTAGAAGGGAACCGTCCTGGAAACACCGCATTCTCACTGGCCCACGAGGGGTCAGAAAAGAAAAGGTATCTTAAAATGGTCATAACATGCAATTTTCTTTTGGAGACAGTTCAGAGCATCTGGAAAAGGAGCTGGGGTCCACGTCTGAGGTGGAGAGAGGGCAGAGTTCCTTATCACCAAACAGGCGAGGAGACCTGGAGGGGGGGTCTTCTCCTTTCTGCGTCTCAGTTCTCCCCGACCCTCATCATCATCCTACCTGCTCTGTCCTGCTTCACAAGATGAAGAGATGTTTCCAGAACCTTCCAGGCTGGAATGTTGCTTTAACATGAGCCACCAACATGGTGGGAGGGAAAGGGTTTTGTGGGAAGGCCTGGACGGAATTCCTGGCCCCTCCTTGGTTGATGCAGGCCTTGGGCCTCAGTTTTCCCATGCGCACAGTGGGGAATGACAAGGTATTCACCTTTAATCCCTGGCATGGAGCCTGGCACTCAGTGTGCAGTTGGCACGTATGGAGGAAATGAACGGGCCCTCGCTTCTCAGGGTCATGATGAAGATTCGGGAAGATCACGGAGGGAGCCAAGACGAGTTCCCGGATCTCCTGCATCCAGGAGACGCAGAGGACAGTGCAGAATGAAAGGCGAGCCGCACAGAGGCCGTGGGGGTTACACCCGCGGGCCTGGAGGGCCGGCACCACGCCTAGCACTGGGCAAACACTCTGAGAAAGGGTGGTTAAGTGGTGAAGAAAACACGCACCCACTGTAGGGGGATTCCGCTCCCCTTCCTCTCGAGAAACTGTAAGGGACCTGGGATATTCTGAAAGATATTAAAATAACCTAAAAGAGGAGCTCGCAAATTCTCAGCATGTATTCACGATCCAAAATACAAAAAGGCGAGACCCTCGGCTCTGAGACAGTGGCAACTGCTCCATTTAGCATCAAAAGAATCCCTGGCTGGCTTGTTTGAGCTTTGTTATCTGTCCCCGGAGCCCTGAACTGGGGCCAGTGAGGCGCGCGAGACACACCACTCCGGGGCTCCCGGGGCCCCCCAAGAAAGGAAACCGCTGGCGTGAAAAATGAACGCGCAGACGGAAAACATCCTAAGAAGGCGGGAAAGACTGCACACGATTAAAGTACGGGATGCAAGAAGTGAACTTCCAGGCCGACGGTCCCGTCGGTTTACTGTGACTCCTTCTGTGTCCTGTGTTCCAACAGAAATCATCCGCAAAGGTGGGTCCGGTCCTGGGATGCTTGGAGGGACGAGGCCGGCACCCCC
>SJXQ01000349.1:459183-481606 GCA_006408695.1 Aepyceros melampus | reverse complement strand
GAGAGGATGGGGAGCGATGGGGGTGGGGTGGGGCTGGCAGTCAAATGGTTCTCTTTTTAAAGAGACTCATCTAATCCCTGGAGGTGAAGGGAGGGTGGGTGGAGAATTCTAATGTACTTTCTGGCTCTATTCTTTTCTGTTTTAAAATCTTAATTGGTGTGAATAGATCTGAGTGTTGTTGAGACAATGAAATGACAAGCCCCTGGAGGTGCTGGGTGGGCGTGAGGAACCCACCCCTTCCAGACCCGCTGGCTGCTGGTCGGTTGGTGGAGAGGGTGCCCTCGGCGCCCTCCTTCCCAAAGTGGCCCCTCTTCTCTCCCTTGATGTCAGCTCACCCTGGAAAAGGCTGAGTGGGCTCCTATGTCACCTAAGTTATGACCCATGAGGCTTCCTGACAGTGTGATCCCCCCTCCCCCTGAAACGTGGGACAGGGAGTGGGCTGAGCCTGAAAGTGAAAGTGAAGTCCCTCAGTCGTGTCCGACTCTTTACGACCCCATGGACTGCGGCCCACCAGGCTCCTCCGTTCAGGGGATTCTCTAGGCAAGAATACTGGAGTGGGTTACCATTTCCTTCTCCAGGGGATCTTTCTGACCCAGGGATCGAACCCGGGTCTCCTGCATTGGAGGCAGATGCTTTGACTTCTGAGCCACCAAGACTCCCTCAAATCAGAGAGGATCTGGCCCCTGAAAGTCACTGAAGCTGGAGTCCGGGTCTCTGGGGCTGACCTAGGGATCCTGGGTGTGCCAGTGGCTGCCCCTTGGGGTCCAGGCATGTGACCCTTGGCCAGGTCATCACCAAGTGTTATTGCTGTTCAAGTTGCTAAATTGTGTCCGACTCTTTGTGATACCATGGACTGTAGCCCAACAGGCTCCTCTGTCCTCCACTATCTCCCGCAGTTTGTTCAGATTCCTGTCCATTGCATCGCTGATGCCATCTAACCAGCTCATCCTCTGCTGCTGAAATACATTCATCACCGCAGTGCCTACCCCTTAACCAGTGGCTCTGCCAGCCGTGGCACACCCTGTTCAGGCTGGAGGACAGGGAGGAGGGTGGGGAGAAGTCAACAGAGGGGCCATCCTACCACCCAGCGCCCAAGCGTCCCAAGGCCAGGGTATGGGGCAGGGGAGCAGGGGGGTGCATGGACAGGTTGACCCTGGCCATCACAAGCAGATGCTCAGTGATGACCCCACAGAGCTAGGGAGGTGACACAGGGGACTGCTGCCCAGGTTGCACCCTCCGTTGCCCCTTCTTCCCGCCTCGCAGACACAGCAGGGCTGTGAATGAGGAGAGGTGGGCAGGGGAGTGGGTGGCAGTGACCCAGGTAACCTGTGGATATGAGGAAGCTGGGCCAGAGTCTCCATGTGCAGGACAGACAGCAGGGCAGGGAGCATGGCCAAGGGGGCTTGCAGGGCTGGGGAGAGCCCTGGACCCCCACCGAGGCAGTGCCTTCTGCCAGGAGCAGGAGGCAGAGGTAGGGAGGAGCGAAGGTGAGGTGGGCGAGGCGCCATGTGCGTGCGTGTGTGTGTGGGTGGGTATGCTTGTGCACCCCTGCAGAGAGAATCCTCAGGCCTAGGGGTCACCAGCCAGGATGAACTCTGACCTCCAGACCCTAGGGCAGCAATCCCACCAGGCCTGTCTGGCTCTGCAGACAAGAGAGGGCCTGCCCGGGACCCCGGCAGACGCCTTGTCACTGCCCCAGCTGCTGTGCACTGGTGTAGGGCTCTGCAGGCTGGGTCACAGGGCTGGCCTGTGCAGTTTTCCCATCTATAAAATGAGGGACCCCAGCCCCTGGTGAGAATAGCCCCAGGAATGAATTAGATAATATGCTAAATCGCTTAGAACAGTGCTGGGCTCAGGAAATTCCACCTCCTCTTCTGTATTAAATGCCAACAGGTATTCATGGTGCTAGAGGAGACTCTTGAGAGTCCCTTGGGCAGCACGGAGATCAAACCAGTCAATCCTTAAGGAAATCAACCCTGAATATTCATTGGAAGGGCTGATGTTGAAGTCACAGGGGATGAGATGGTCAGATGGCGTCACTGACCAATGGATGTGAGTTTGAGCCAACTCCGGGAGATAGAGAAGGATAGGGAAGCCCAGCGTGCTGCCATCCATGGGGTCACAAAGAGTTGGACATGACTTAGTGGTGGAACGATGAATATTTATGGATTCTAACCATCCCTGTGGTGCACCTGTCTGACTAGGCACCCAAGACTATGGAAGCAGAAGGAGGGAGTGGGTGACGGATTCCAGAGAAGGGTGCTGCCTGCAGACGGGCTGGACTGGGGGCCTCACCCTTCCTTCTGTGCCTGCAGGGGCAACAGAAGGGAGAAGGCAGCCCCCTGGTTCTCCAGGGAACACTTCACGGAACCCAGTGGGCACTGTCATACCACACCCACCTTTCCCCTGAGCCACCAGGGAAGGGAGAGTGAGATCATTAAAGTCATTTGCAACCCACACAGCTGCTAATCCTCCTTCCATTCAGGTGCGGGATCCAGAGGATACCCCTGGGGAGGAGGGAGATCCCCCACACACACCTGGAGGGGTCTCTTCCACCTCAGAACACCAGGTCCCAGGATCCTGCAAACCATGGCAGGTCAGACTGACCCACTGCGCCCCTTCTTAGGCATGCTCTAACACCCCAGAAGTTTCCTTTAACAGGGAAAATGGGAGTCCCTGCCCTGGCTTGCATCTAAGCAAGTTGCTTCACCTCTGCCAGTCTCATTTTCCTTGTCTGCACCTGAAGATCACAGCCTTGGCTGCCCTGGTCGTCAGTCTTTCTTCTTTCCACTGGGAAAGGCTCCTGCCCCATCCCTGTGGGGCTGGAGGGTCTGTCAATCATGATGCTCTACTGCCCCCTTCTGGTCAACTGTGGCATGCAACAGATCCTGTCCATGCTAAACTGGAGCAAAAGTGAGCATGTGACCCCAACAAAGCCAATCAGATCCTTCTCTGAGATTTTTCCCATATACCTAGAAGGGGAATTGTGGTCCAGAAGGACAAAGGAAGGGGGACTATTTGGGGTCACCATCCCCAACTGCAAGGGGGAGCCAGCCATAGTCAGGGGGAAGAACCTCGTGTGTAAGAAGCAGGGAGGCTCTGAGATGGGCGTGGACAGAGAAGAAATGGCCCCAAAGGTACAGCATGAGCTCTGAGATAGTCTTGCTGGAATTTATCAGAACAAACTTAGGCTTGCTTGTCTGATTCCTGCAATTGGAAGATGCTTAAAGTGTTAGTCGCTCAGTCATGTCCAACTCTTTGAGACTCTGTGGGCTGTAGCCTGCCAGGCTTCTCTCTCCATGGGATTCTCCAGGCAAGAATACTGGAGTGGGTTGCCATTCTCTTCTCCAGGGGATTTTCCCAGCCCAGGAATTGAACCTGGGTCTTCTACATTGCAAGGAGATTCTTTACCGTCTGAGTCACCAGGGAAGCTGGAAGGTACTCAGTTGACACAAATCCCTTTTCCCCAGGCAGAATGAATCAAGGAGGACTTCAAAAGAGATGGCATTTGTGGTGGGTCTTGAAGGCTCAGCAGGGTTCTTTAAGACAAGACAGACAACAGACCCATGTGTGCCAATCATTGGACCACCCGCTGCCAATACAGAGCATGACCTTGCCAGGAGCATCACACACAAGGTCTCATCCTGAAAGCAGCCCTTGAAAGACATGGTTTATTCAAACCACTTTCCATGTGAGCAGACTCAGAGAGATCAGACTGCTTGGGAAAGATTGAAGGCAGGAGGAGAAGGAGGTGAAAGAGGATAAGACAGTTGGATGGCATCATCGGCTCAATGGACATGAGTTTGAGCAAACTGTGGGCGACAGCCAAGGACAGGGAAGCCTGGAGTGCTGCAGTCCATGGGGTCGCAAAAGTCGGAGCGACTGAACAACAGCAACAATTAAGCGAGTAGCTGGAGACTGGTAGAGTGTGGTCTGGAAATGCAGGGTGTCGGATCCAAAACCTCCGCTCTTTCCTTTCCCCCAGGCTGCCCATTCGGGTCTTGCTGGAGTTGGGTAAGAGGCGCTGGGAGCGTTATCAGATGTCCACTAGCTCTTTGCTGCAGCTTATACAATCGGGATGCTGGAAGTTCCCATTAACATAAGAAGGACAGGAAATGCTGAGCTCTGGGATTCAGAAGGTTGGCTTTAGTCTGCAAGGGTCCAGGCCCTGAGGGGCAGTACTTGCTTCTCCCCTTAGCCTCTGAGCTCTTGGAAGGCAGGGATGAGGCTTTATTTATCTTGGGATCCTCCTCTATGGGCTTTCCTGGAGGCTCAGACAGTAAAGAATCTGCCTGCAGTGCAGGAGACCCACGTTTAATCCCCTGGAGAAGGGAATGGCAACCCACTCCAGTATTCTTGCCTGGAGAATCCCATGGACAAAAGAGCCTGATGGGCTACAGTCCATGGGTCGAAAAGAGTCAGATACAACGCAGTGACTAACACACACACACACACACACACACACACACTCCTCCTCTATGGGGCTTGCTGGGCTCATAGTGTGCTTGTGATGAAGTGGAAGGAAGTGGCACATCCCTTTACCTTCCAGGAGGTCAACAGTCATTGACTGGACACTCTTGAGGCTTCATCTCAGGGGCTTAGAATGGGCTGAAGTACAGTTCCGCTTCCAGGGGCACTCCAACCAGTAGGAAAGAGGCAAGGTGAAAATGTGTAATAAATGCAAAGACACAGAAGGAAAACCCAGGAGGCTGGGGGTGTCGAGATGGAGAGGAACACCCTGAGGGCTTCCTGGAGGAGGTGGCCTTGGGTTGAGTCAGTCATTTGAAGTGACAGCAGGAGTGAGCCAGGTATAATGCGGTCAGGGTTCCAGGGGGGTAGGAGCTGAGTGGGCTGTGGAGGTGGGTGGCAGGGACTGCCAGGGCTGGGGTGGCTGGCATGGCAGGAAGACGTGGGTGAGAAGCAGGACAGCTGAGCTGCAGGCTGGGCCCCGGAAAGCCAGAAAGAGAAGGCAGCTCCCGTCTCTAGAAGCCCGGCATTCACTGCTCATGGCTGCCCCCTGGTGGTGACATGGAGGAAGGGCGGGCAGTGGTCGCAACCAGTAGGGAGCCCAACACTGACGGACAGACAGACACACAGGCCCGGAGCACTGTGGGATCCCCTTTTTCCAGCAGTAAGTCTGTCTTCTGAGACTATTCTAATAGACTCCCAGACCTGCTGCCGGTGTTTGCTGGGGGACCCCCAGTGCGTCAGCCTGCGTGCAGGCCCCCTGAGGGAGTGTCGTGTCCCTCTGACCCTGCAGCGTCAGTCCAGTCCCAGGCCAGGGCCTCCACCGGCTTTTCTACGCATCCTTCAGTGGACCCCTGTGCCCACCATTCCAGTGCCTATGAGAGCACTGTCCACGTGGAGACCCCTCAGCCGAGGGAGCCCCAGGATGTTGGCAGCAGCTCTAGGGGGTCCTCCACCCCTGGATATAGCAGGTTGGTCCCACTCGGGGCCAGCCTGCTCCAGGGGTGCCCTTCAGGTCTTGTCCCTGTGGTTCTGCCACTCCCCCCACCCGCCTTCCCCGACGGTCCCAGGGGGCCTGTGCTCACAGGCCCGCAGCATCTCAGCACAGAGGTTCTCACAGGACCACGGCGATGCCAGCCACACTTAGAGCCCAGCCTTCTTATGGCCGGACGCTTGGGACCGATGGAGTCCACACCCCTGGATGCACCCGAGTGGAGGGCTGCCGGCTTGCGCCCTGTCCCTTCTCACCCATCACAGCCTTGCTCCGGTTGTGAAGTGTGACGGGTGACGTGCTGATGTCCCAGATGTGGTTTTCATCCCCGTGTGGTCTGGTTACCCAAGTCCCTGCCCTGGACCTTCCCTGTCCACGCTCGCCCTGGGCTGAGCCAGGTGATGGGCAGACAGGAACTCAAGTCAGGCTCAGGTCCATTTCCCAGGTGGGCAGGGCTGTGAGAGGCGGGTACACCTGTGGAAGCCCCCTTGTCCCAGAGGACGCAGGAGCTAGAAGCGCCCTCTGGAGCCCCTGTGGGCCCGAAGCAGAAGCCATAATAGCTGGAGGCGGGTGTAGACCAGTGGCTAAAGCCTTCTGCGCCATGGGGGACATGGCACTGATATATCCCTCTCCCTTGACAACCTGGGGAAGAGGCTGCGTGGTGAGGCACCCAGATTGTCTGAAGATGCTTCCACTACCACTCAGGGGCACGGGGCTCCAAATGGACGTAGTTTCAGAATGTGAAGTTTCATTTCCATCCTTGAATTTGAGAGCTGAGAGCTTGAGCCTGTTTATAAGAAAGGCCGGGGCTCCTTGGAACACCTTGATTCCTTTGGCTGGATAACAGGGAATTCTGGCCCCACCCACCCCCCCACACCAGAAATCAGCAACTGGGCCCGCAGGGCAAAAGTCCAAGGTCTGAGGTTACCTGTCACTCCCATTCCAGGCGCATTCGAACTTGTCAAAAATGCAGTCATTCTCGTACAGGGAACAGAGTTTGCTCCGAAGGTAATCATGGACCTGGCGGGAGACAGGAACAGTGGGGTGAGTCAAGGGGGTGCCTGGAGAGTCCTGGTCCCCTCTCCATGAGGAGGGTCTCACTGAGCAGGGCTGTGCCCTCTGGGATCTGGATGGCACTCCTGACTCAGCCCTGATCACTGGAAGGGTCCACAGCCTGGCACACGGCCAACCCCTGAGCTGTGGCCAGACAGGGGACAGTCACAGTGACGAGGGGACCCACTTCCCGGCTCGGCCCTCCCTGCCTGTGTGACCCTAGACAGGGACTTCACCCCTCTGAGCTGTGGTCTGTTCCTCCTTAAAGTGATAAGAGCACACAACTCATGGGCTGTTCTGGGATCAACTGTTAAGTGATGGGAGTAGGGTCTTGTCTTTGGGGACAATAGTCACTGTGAGCACACTGGTGACCATCATGGAGAAAAAGGATGTTCACACAGGCCTCTCAACTGTGATCTCAGTAGGTGCTATCTGTCTTGTTTATAGATGAGGCATTGAAGCTCAGAGAGGTTAAGTAACTGGCCTGAAGTCACACAGCTTACAAGGGGGATCCTCTCCCAGGGTAGCCTGACAGCACAGGAGAGTTGGTGACCCGATCGCGCAAGCTCTGTGCCCACAGGGCCTCCTGAGTGCCAGCTCTTTTCAGGGACATGGCCCTGGCCTCTGGGTAGGGGGAGTGCACGCATGCTGATTCATGTCCGACTCTTGGCAGCCCCATAGACTGTAGCCCATCAGGCTCCTCTGTCCATGGAATTTTCCAGGCAAGAATACTGGAGGGGGTTCCATTTCCTACTGCAGGGGATCTTCCCCAACCAGGGATCGAACCCACGTCTTTTGAGTTCTCTACATTGGCAGGCGGGTTCTTTTGCCACTGAGTCACCTGGGTGGGGAGGGGCAGGTAAATGGGTAACACGAAACCTGAACTCTTGGCTCTGTGTGTCTTCATGACCCAGGAGAGTCACTTAGCTGCCTGGAGCCTCAGCTTTCCTGTCTGAAAAGGGGGTCATGAGATCCCTCCCCCGGAGAAGAGTGTGAGGATTCCAGGAGACAGATGCAGGGCAAAGCACTGGGGAGCTATCTGTGACCCCAGTTACCTACAGAGGGATGGAGAGAAAGAAATGTCCAACTTCTGCTTGGCAATGACGGTGGAGGGGGGAGGAAAAAGCAGGTTTTCATCCTCTTCTGTCTGGGAATCTCTTATTTATCTCTAAAAACTCAGCTTTAGAGGAGGTGCCCTCCTCTAGCAGGGCTTCCCAGGTGGCGATTAGTGGTAAAGAACCCCCTCTGCCAATGCAGGAGACGCTAGAGGCATGGATTCAATCCCTGGGTCTTAGAAGATCCCCTGGAGAAGGGAATGGCTACCCATTCCAGTTATTCTTGCCTGGAGAATCCCATGGACAGAGAAGCCAGGTGGGCTACAGTCCACGGGGTTGCAGAGAGTAGGACACAACTGAGCGGCTGAGCACACCGAACGCCTCCTCCGACAGCCTCCCTGGATTTCCCCAGGCTACACATCTCTGACTCTTTCCTTGGGGCACCTGAGGCTCTTGCCCTGACTTTGTGTTTATGTTGACCCCACAGCCTGGAAGTTTCTTTTTTTTTTTTGTCTCAGAATCAATTTTAATTATTTTTATTTTTTCATGATTGTGATTTTGCTGTTATTGTTTTCAGGCAGCTTTTCTTTCTTTATTTTTAACTGAAGGATAATTACTTTACAATATTGGCTTGATTTCTGCCAGACTGGAAGGTTCTTAACCCAGGACTTCCTCAGGCCTTGGCCAACGCACCCCTCCTCAGAGAAGGTTCTCTGCCCGCCCCACCCACAAAGCTTGCTCTCCCGCCCTTATCTTCCCACCTGACCTGCGCTCTTGTTTTAAATTCTGTCCATAGGCTGACATCACCCAGATGTTTCCTCCAGCCAGGATCTCTCTCCCAGAAGCCCACACTGGACTGTCTAGCTGTCTACAAGGATGGGCCAGAGACCCCTTAAGGCTGAGCAGGGCTGAGCCCTGGTCGTCCTTCTATCCTTCATCCTTCCACTGGTACAAAGGCTACAAATGACCATGTTTTTCCTTATCTCTCACACCTACATTCAGCTTGTCCAGGATTCAAAGCGATCCAGAGCCAGTCCCTTCTCACCACATCCGTCCTATGCTGCCAGCCTGCTCTAAGCACCCCCACCTAGCTTATTGCAAAAGCCCTCCTGGTAGCTCTGTGTCTGCTCCCCATGCCCCCCAGCCTCGGTCTATCTTATAGGCAGCGAAAGGGATTCCTTGGAAACTAAGCTGGACCATGTCATGCCTCTACTGAAAACCCTCCAGGGCACACAAGTCCCCCTGGTCACCTCTCTGACCTCAGGCTTTTCTTCCCTCCCATAGGCTAACTCTGCTCCAGCTGACTCCTCACCATTTCTTGCGTGCACTAATCATGTTCCTGCCTCAGGGCCTTGGTACTTGCTGATCCTGCCTCTGGGAACACCCTCCCTGCAGAGGGCTCATGCCCTTACTTCTCCTAGGCTCCAGCACCCCTGTTTCCTCTGCCGCAGCCTCTGGTTTCTTTGCCATCCTCTGGGAAGCCTGTGACTATTTCACTTGCTTGTTTGCTTGGTTTCTGGCCATCTTTCCTGCTGGAATGGATGTCCCTCCGGCGAGATCTATTTGTCTCATTCCCCAACCACTTCCCAGTGCGGTGCAGAGGGACTGGCATGTCACAGGACCTCAGTACAGTTTTTTAAAAATGAACGAGTGGCATTAGAGGCGACTGGAGATGGCGTGACGGGGCTCCCCAGGTGCGCCACTTGTCTGAAAGAAAGAGCGGGGTCCCTGCCCAAGCCATTCCCCTTTCTCCACTCTGCTTCCGTAACAGCCCTTGGTGACTTTCCTACGGTGTGTGTCTGTGCCCTGGGGTCTCCTGACCCACGGGCACACCAAGCTCGGTTCACTGTGTTCCTGTCGTCTGGGACCCTGGAGGGGGAGGCGGTGGCTCCTACCCTCCCTCTGAGCCCAGCGTCTATCGGGGCATGGAACGCCGGCCCGGGGTGTGGAGCGACTAAGATGAATGGGATAAACGGTGCCCGGCCTCATCCCCGGCTGTAGACTGTGGGGTGCGCGCGTTCGCCCGCCAGGTGTGTGTGTGCGCTCCGTGCAGTCACGGCGGCCTCGCTGATGCACTCGTCCAAACACAGGAGCTCTTGTCTCCTGCACACTGAGTGCCTCCCGCCCTCTGGTGGCAGGGTCAGGAAGGGCGTGGGCTCTGGTGTAAGATGTGAGCACCGATCTAAGGTCCGTTGCTTGCAACTCTACCACCACAGATAGGCCATTTAGCTCAGTTTTCTCCAAATAAAATGGGATTGAAAGAACACCGTCCCCACCTCCCAGGGCAGCAGGGAGGCTTAGAAGAGGAAAGTGTGCCAAGGTCTTCAATCAATACAGCATGTGCCAAGGGCTGGCTGACTCAACACCCCTTTCTCCCTGCCTTCTTCAACCACAGAGGCCGTAAAACTACTGATTTTCCCAGTTTGGTCACGGGCTCATCCGAGCCAATGAGTTGAAAGAGGTCTTCTGAGGAGTGTTCTGGGCAAGCTTTTGTGTTCCTGATTAAAATATGCCACAGATCCAACCAGCACAGCCTTTCACATGTCCTCTTCCTTTCCTGCCTGGAAGATTGGCATCGTTCCTGGAGTTGTGGCAGCCATTTTCCCACCATGAGGTATCACTCAGGAAGGTAGAAAACCAAAATCATGCAAATGATGGGGAATTAAATCACCAAAGCAGCTGCTGGGATACTGAATGGGGCAGGAAGTCGCTCACTCTTCTGGGACACTCCAGCTTCTCTAAAGAGAGAAAGGCTCTTATCTATTCAGTGCTGCAAGTCAGCCAAACACAAATCTGCAATACACAATTTCTAGTGCACAGCAACTAAAGACATTAGGGACTATGTTGGTTTTATGTAGCTATACTATTTTAGAATCAAGAGGTCAGTGGGGCCAGAAGCCAAGCAACCAGCTTTGGGCCTTGTCCTCTAGAGCAGTGATTCTCCTGCTTTATTGGGTCCTCATGTGCTTTGAGAATCTGAAGGCTCTGGACCCTCCCCCCCCAAAAATGCTCATATTCAACATCTAGTTTCAGGGTCTGTGGGCCTTTGCTGCCTCTAAGGACATGAAAGGCTGGTGGGGGGGTGGTGCTAAGGGAGTTGGAACACTCATGTCCCTGGACAGGCTCTAGGAAGGCATCAGAATGGTCATCTCCACAGGCCTGAGCAGGGGTTATGTCATTTGTGCCCCAGTCTCTGACCCCTGCACTCCTGAGGGTCAGGGGAGGAGCTGATCCATTCCTGGGTTGTGCCATGGGAGCAGGAGGCCTGCCTGGGTCAGAACTGGAGGGAGTGGCAGGACTTCTGGTAAACACACGTGGCTAACAAAGGAGCCCTTTCATGAATCCATTGTCCTGAGGAAGCTGGGGGAGCAGGCGCAGGGGGCGGGGTTGGTGCACCAGAACCTTCTGAGACATCGTTGTGGGCATGGGGCTGCCAGGAGCACACGTGTCCAAGGTCAGACTCTGAACCTCAATCCTCCCCTCTCAGCTCTGTGCCCCTTTCCAGTGGGGCCCCTCCTTCTCCTGGGACACGCTGTACCCCAGGCCTTGGCAGGACGGAGGACAAGGGAAGGGGGCTGTAGGGTTCCCATCTGGGCTCCGAGTCTGTCACTGCCCAGCTGTGAGGCAGCTCCCCATATCATCACCTCTCAGTACCCCAGGTTCCTTCCTGCCAAATGGGGCCCATGGTGCCCTCTTCACAGGGGCAGTAAGGAATAGAGATGACAAGTGTAGGTGGCACCCTGTGTGCACCTGATGCTTGGTGACACTATAAGAACTTGGCTGGGTCTTCTGATGAGGTCTTTTCCCACTCTTATCTGCATGACGGAGTCCTACAAGGCTCAGAACAAATGTCACCTCCTCCAAGAAGCCTTCCAGATTGCCCCGCTAGAAACATAACTGGAGCAGCTATAAAGCAGCTTTAAAACAGTCCTATTTTTACCAAATTGTAACATCACATGAATTTTGTCTTCCATTCCCTCATATATATGGATGAATCATAGCAGAAAAATAATAAACAACTTTCCAGGCAGGTGTCCCAGGCTTCAGCCTATAGGCCTGGCTGAAAAAGCCTGCCTTGAAGATTTAGAAATGTACCAAGCCCCCATTTCACCACTGCACCACCAGCTAAGGATGCTCCCTGGGAAAAGGCAGTGCTTAACCTGCCTTAATGGTAGGACTACAGACACTGGCTCCAGGGGAGGGAAGCCGTAGTCTGCACCCTCACATTGAGCCCAGCGTGAGGTTCATCTTTGTCCTCTGGGGCCTGAACTGAAGGCCTTGCACAGCCCTGCCTCCGAGCAGGAGCCAGTAAGCAGAGGACCTTCAGTGCCCCGGAGGCGAGGCTGAGCTTGCCCCGGGCTGAGCTATGTGAGATAAGCTGCCTGATTTCTTGAGCCTCAGTGTCTTCACCTGCAAAACGGGCTGATGAAGGTCACTGATAGCTGGGAAAGCCCCTCCATGCAAAAGCACAGAGAAGGGCTGGAGGGCTCCCACCCACAGAAGGGCTCCCAGGTTTTCCAGGTCGTGGCGCCCACCTGGTAGGTCTCTATGGGCCGCGCCTCCATGTTCAGGTCCCAGACCTTGACAGTGAGGTAATCGCGGGTGAGCATGTATCGGCCGCTGTGACTGAACTTCACGTCTGACACGGAGGAAATGATTTCCGAGAAGAAGGAGCGGTTACTGGGGTCCTCGGGCTCTTCAAATACTGCGGAGACAGAAACAACCAGTCACTGGGCTGCTCCCGCCTGTGAGGTTCGAACAACAGACGGCTCCGTTTCCGCCCTGGGCTTATGCAGTCATTTATTCATTCATTAAACCTATAACTAAATACTGGCAGGCACACGCCCGACTGAATCCTCCAAGTGGGAAGAACTAGCTCTTGGAACAATATTTATGGAGCATTTACCTGAGCCAGATTCTGCGCTGAACTTTCCCGAACATGACCTTATCTAATCCCCCAACACTTTGCCCACCTGATGCGAAGAACTGACCCACTGGAAAAGGTCCAAATGCTTGGAAAGATTGAAGGCAGGAGGAGAAGGGGATGACAGAGGATGAGATGGTTGGATGGCATTACCGACTCGAGGGACATGAGTTTGAGTAAACTCTAGGAGTTGGTGATGGACAGGGAAGCCTGGCGTGCTGCAATCCATGGGGTCGCAAAGAGTCACACACGACTGAGCGACTGAACTGAACTGAATCCTCCAATAAAAATGTCAGGTCGGTGCCATTAATATTCCCGTCTTATAGCCAAAGAAACAAGCGTGTTTGGTTAAAAGCCATGCCGGAGGTCTCAGAGCTGGAGTAGCGGTGCTCACTGTGCTGCTCTCTGCTGCCTCCTGCTGGCGATCCTGAACTCCAGGACCGTGAGGCGTCCGAGCATCCCGGAAGGTGCTGGACCATGCTCTGCGGTATTAACTGGCTCAGGGGCCTCTGTTCCTGGTGTGCTGGGCACACATGGCCGAATCCTACTCTGAGGTGTGTTGTTTGGCTGCCACAGGGGCTGCAGCAAAATCAGATCTCGCTGCCACAAGTACAACCTGTAGTGTCGTTGGTCTCCCACCTCCCATTACTACAGGCCCGCTGCTCCACAGAGGACGCTGCTTTCCTGGCCCCTGAAGGCGAGAGCTTCCTGCCCCTACCAGACATCCCAGAGCGGGGTCCCCAAGCAGTGTCCCCTCCCTGCCGTCTCTGTAACCAGGCCTTCCTGACACACAGAGGTCCCTGTGCAGCGGGATGAGCTCTTCCAGGCTCAGGTCTGTTCCTGGCTGTCCCACCAGTTTGCCGACCAACACCCTCACTGGCCAATCAGACCCTATAATGGCCCTGGTCCTGCGGCAGGATGGACGTTATGGTCCCTGATGACCAAGTAGGACCTGGGCTGTGGATGGCCCTGGGCTCAGGGAAGAGGATGGGGTGGTGGGTGGGAGCCATATCCAGCCAGTCTGCTGCTGCTGCTAAGTCGCTTCAGTCATGTCCTACTCTGTGCGACCCCATAGATGGCAGCCCACCAGGCTCTGCCATCCCTGGGATTCTCCAGGCAAGAACACTGGAGTGGGTTGCCATTTCCTTCTCCAGTGCATGAAAGTGAAAAGTGAAAGTGAAGTCACTGAGTCGTGTCCAACTCTAGAGTCTAGAAGGACTCAAAAGTTTGATGACCTGTCCAGCTGTCCCCACGGTGCACCAACTGGGTGAATGTTCTGCCTGCTGGCCTGCTATGAGCCTCCAGGCTTCAAACAGGGAGCACAAAGCTGACCACGTGTCCCCAGAAGCTCACCAGAGTGCTCATGCTATGGGGTGCCTCTTCTATGGGGACGTCCCATACGCCACTTGCCAGGTCCGTCCCAGCCTCTCACACCCCATCTGGGAGCCCAGTTTCCCACTTGTCCAAGGTCGACACTGCTCCTGCCTTTCCCAGAAATACAGCCCCTGCCCAGATTCCCCTCTGCAGGTGGCAGGGAACGTTTCAAGGCCAATCTGATGGTCTCGCGTGCTCGCGTCTGCAGGCATGCTTTCGTTCTCTCAGTTAGCCAGTCCATGCTGAGTGCCCACCATAAACAGGCACTGCTTGAGGGCCTGGGATGCTACACTGAGCAAGGCCCCCACTCTACTGGGGCCCCCATTCTCCTCCCAAAGACAGACAGTGAAGCTCAGTGACATGCAATACTGTGGGGGCAGTGGTGGGTGCTGGGAGGAAAGACAAAGCGAGTGAGGAGACAGGGAGAACGAGGGGCTGGTGATTTGGATGGATGGGGCCTCTATGGGAGAGAACATCTGAGCAGAGGTGTGAATGAAGTGAGACACCAGGGAGGAGAACTCCAGGCAGAAGTCATATCATGTGCAAAGGCCCTGGGGCAGTGATGAGCTGAAGGCCATGGAGATTGAGAAAGGTGCGAGCCTGGAACTGTAAACCAGGGGAAGGGCATCATCCCACAGGCAATGGGAAGACAAGCAGCGCGTGGAGAGAGGGCGGGCAAGGCGAGCTGTGGGTTTCTCCAGGATTTTGTTCCCTGCGGTGGTGAGGAGACCTCCTGGTGGGTCACCTTTAGCCTCTAAAACCTCTGGATTTTGACTGGTCATCTCACATAATTGTGTTTTGTACACAATTATGTACAAATAGTAATAATAATAGTAATTAAACTGACACTTTTATTTCTGCAGATATCAACATTCATAATGTTTCTTTGTTAAGCCCCAAATTAAATCAATGACATTTCCCTCTTCTCTCAGATGCCTGGAGTAAAGAAAAAACAAATTCAATACAGATTCCCTACTTAAGCTAAAGCAGTGAGATTCTGTATTGTCTTTAAATGAACAGGGATATGGACCTAATATTTGGGGGCAAGGGGGCAGACAGATTGAAAGAAGTGTACCCCAAGTTCTCAGCAGGGACCTGGGTGGTGCCCTGTACTTCCCCAGGTATGTGGCAGGGATTCTCTCTCAGTTGAATCAGCATCTCTGCTGCGAGGGGTCAGACAGAAGGTAAGATATAAAAGCATCGAGTGTAGTATTGAAACATAGTCATTGGGCTTCCCAGGTGGTGCTAGTGGTAAAGAACCCATCTGCCAATGCAGGAGACATAAAGAGACCTGGGTTTGACCCCTGGGTCAAGAAGACCCCCTGGAGGAGGAAACAGCAACCCACTCCAGTATTCTTGCCTGGAGAACCCCGTGGGCAGAGGAGCCTGGCAGGCTACGGTGCATAGGGTTTCAAAGAGTCAGACGTGACTGAGGCGACAGCATGTACGCTACCATATGTGAAACAGATAGCCGGCGGAAGTTTGCTGTGTGATGCCAGGAACCCAAAGGCAGTGCTCTGGTACAACCTAGAGGGGTGGGGTGGGGAGGGAGGTGAGAGGGAGGTTTAAGAGGAGGACGTGTATGTATGCCTGCGGCTCGTCCACGTTGATGTATGACAGGAACCATTACAATATTGTAAAGTAACTATCATTATCCTCCAATTAAAAGTAAAAAAAAAAAATTTTTAGATATAAAAAGCATAAAGTGGGGTCTGTCTCTTGCACCCCGACTTTGTACCCCTTGCCTGTCTCACTGGTTTCCTCTGGCCTCCACCCAAACCACGAGGTCTGGTTCAGCTCACTGCACTCCCACCTCCCAGAGCTCCCAGCACGCCTTGTGGGAGTTCAGTAGATCTACGGGGGCCAGAATCACAGAGGAGCATCCGTACGGGATGTCACAGGGCCATGGCTGTGTCTTCTGCCAGCTTTAAGGAGCACGGAGCCACAAGGGTCAAAGGCTGAGGGTGATCGAATCCTCAGTTGGAAACAGAAGCACCCAACAGCCCACGGCAACCTCAGTTCTGGCTGTCCGTGGGCATTTCTGATGGCTTGTTTTAAGCACAAAAGCACCAGAACTGAAAAAGATTGGTGGGAAGGGGTATTAACAAGCCTGAAAAAAGTTATATGGAGAAGTTCTCAGCTTTCTTTTCAAACATTTCTATGACATTGTTTTGTTGCTGTTATTTTAATGTGTTTTTAAAATTCATTCTTATTGGAGGACAGTTGCTTTACAATGTTGTGTGAGTTTCTACCGTAAAGCAAAGTGAATCAGCTATACGTACACATACAGCCCCTCTTTTTTGGATTTTCTTCCCATTTACGTCACCACAGAGCACAGAGTAGGGTTGAAATTTTCAATACAACTATTTTTTCTGTTGTTATTGTTGCATCAATCCCCACCCCTGCCCCCATAGCCTAAACATCCCCAGGGCATTAGTAAGAGACAAGATCTCTCTTCTGATTGACAGAATCACTAAGGTCATTTTATAGTAATTATTGCCAACAAGAGTTTAAAGAAGCGCATCCCAGAGCGTGGTGGGCTCCATCCCACCTTCTCTTCCCTGCCCTGATTATTTTAAAGTTGACAGGCTCTGGAACAGCAGACACCCATGTCTCATCTTTTTAAAAAAACTAAGTTGCCTAATGAAGGCTCCTGTGGCCCTAGCTGGTTCCCTGACAACCACACCCTCCCCTCTGGTGTCGCCGCTGTCACACATTGGAGAAGGGTGAGGAGCCCGCTCCCTGTCACGCTTGCCTGAGTGAAGAAAGGGACCCTGGGGAGGTTCTGAAGCACCTGGGATGCAAGAAAAGGGAAGTGAAACCTGAGGTGGGGGTCTGCCTCATACACAACTCCGATGTGTCCTTCTTCTGCTTAAAGCCCTCCGTGGCTCCCAGTGCCCACGGGTCCAAGGTGCAAGCTCCCACATGTAGCTGACAAAACTCCTTCCTAATTGGGCCCTGCTGCTCCAGCCTCATAAACCCAAATTCCCCTCCTGCAGCCACATGCTGACCCCTTTTCCCACCAGGGTCCCAGGGCCTCGAACAGGGTGAGGCAAGCAGAACCCACAGGCAGGCACCACATTGAACAGCTCACTCTTGGGGTCGCCAGAATTGAATGTCTCCTTCCATGGCACGACTTAGGCATCTCACTCGCCTTATCCTAGCCCTTGCCCTGCCATATACCAGGCAGCAGAGTGGCCAAGCTCTGTGTGACTTCAGGCAAGCCCCTTAACCTCTCTGAGCCCAAGTTTCCTCACCTGGGGGGCAAGCATGTTGAGACCTCCAGAGGTAACACCTGGAAGCACCTGGCTCAGTGAGGTGCTTGAGTAGCTGCTCAATAAAAGAGTTGTTTTTCCCATTGTTTTTGCTCCTTTTTTCTTTCCTACCTGTCTTTCCTACCAACTCCTATACATCCTTCAAAACCCCAACTCAAATATCCTGTTCTCTGTGCAGCTTGTCCAGCTGTTCGTCTAAGAAATCAAATGCTCCCTCTTGTGGCCTGCACAGCCCAGGGGTGCCCTCTTGTATGGCATCAGTGAGGATAACATGGTTACCCTGTGGAGCTGTAAGCTCTTGTCAGCCTATGGATGGTCTTCTCTGGGCACGGATGTGGAGGTGGGGTTAACTGAGCAGGCAGAACTGACCAAGTGGGACTGGGAGAGGAAGGGAGGTTCAGGGTTGGTGGAAGAATGGCCCTGGCTTGAGCCACATGCTCAGGACAATGGTGCAGGGCAGTGAGACCCTGGAAAGAAACAGACAGACAGAGGTGGGGCTGCGGGGCTGCGGAGGTGGAGAGCCGAGGAGGAGACCAGCCTGAAGGAACAGATGGGTCCTGCCTGGTCCACGCTCCTGGCTGCCCTAACAACGGGTCCCTCCTCTGCTCTGACGTTACAAGAACATCCACCTGAAAGATGAACACGTGTCCAGGCGAGTCCCACCTTGGGCTCCAGGATTAGCAAGGAGGTGGGCCATGGATCCTGTTAAAACACAGCCAGGCCAAAGCATTCGTGGTTTCCTGTGCTTTCAGAGTAAACCCAGAGCACCCCACCAAGGTCTGTAAAGCCCTCGTCACGTGGATTCTCCTCTCTCCATGCACTTCTGACCTCACCCTCCACCTTCCCTGACTCTGCTCCTGCCACATGGGCCTCAGGGTCCAGCTGCAGGGCCTTTGCACTGGCTGTGCCCTTGGTTGGGGACTCTGCCCTGACTCATCCCCAGACATCAGGAGCCTCCCCAGCAGAGAGAGGGCTGGGTCTGGTCTTTCCACCCCAGATCCATTAGCAGGGGTGAGTTCTGAGAATCTACCCCATCCAGCCCCTTTAAATAAACCTGGTTCACCCCTAACTCCCATGAGTGTTCTTTGTTCTCAAGGTTGCTGTGAAGAGTAAGTGATACAGAGCATAGGCTGATAGGCATGAGACTTCTGGAGCCTCTAGTAGGTTTTGCTTAGCTGTGTGACCTGATGGGGATGTCTTAACCTCTCTGGACCTCTGTGTGATAAATAATCACAGCCCCCAAAGATGGCCACATCCTCATCCCTGGGACGTGTGTGTGTGTTACCTAACATGACAGAAGGCTTTGCATATGCAAGTTTAGGATCTCGAGCTGCAGAGATTATCCTGGATTCTCTCGGGTGGGCTGGCCCACTGGTAATCATGAGGAAAGGAGGACAGTCAAAGGCAGAAGAGACGACAGCACGGAAGTGGGGGTTGGAGTGATGCATTTGAAGACAGAAGAGGCACAAGCCAAGGATCACAGGTGACCTCTAGAAGCTGGAACAGATAGACACTGATTCTCCCCTGAAGCCCCCGGAAGGAATGCAGGCCTGATAACACTGAATTTTGGACCTCTGCCCTCTAGAACTGTCGAAGAATATATCCATGTTGTTTTAAGCCACTGAGTTCATGGCAATTCGTTACAGCAGCCACGGGAAAACAATACACTCGGTTTCCTCATCTGTAAAATGAATAATCGAGGACTTGCATCATAGCACAGCTCTCAGGACCTAATGAGATGTAAACTTTGAGCAGCACCTGGTATGCAGCAAGCCCTGGGCCCACGTCATCTGTGGTTCCTGCTTCACCCAGCACGGGCTGGCACAGAGTAGGGGGCCCACCAGGGGGCGCGACTGTCATTACCCCCTATTCTAGGGAATCTTCATGTCTCTTGGCACGGCCTTTCCTTTTGGCAGATTCTGCTGTGAAAAGCAGAAGTGTCTGTCTATTTTGAGGATTCAAGCACAGTTGTTTCCATGGTTACGCTGTCATTACGACTAGCAGACAAAAGACCCAGCTTTCTACTGCTTTGGAGAAGGACAGGAATCTGTGGGTTGAGCAGCAGCCTGTGCCCCTTGGCTCTGCCCCTGATGATGGGGAGGAGCCTGGGGAAGCCACTGTTTCTCTGAGCCTCGGTTTCCTCATCTGCCCAATGACAGAGGTCAACACGTGATCCACGTGTGATCTGGGATGCCCTTCCTTCAGTGAACAGAAAATCACAGTCTTACCCATTGGAAAAATGATGTCTGGACCATTCATTTCTGGGATGTCACTATCAGCCATCCACTGAGTTCTGAGTAGTAACTAAATGGGTAGAAGTGAGAAGTAAAGAACAGGTCCTAGCCTCCAAGTCTCTTTAAAACAAGATCTGGCTCCAATAACAGCCATTTGTTGTGATTAAAAATAACAGCCTAATTGGCAATCATCTGCTTGCTTAATTTCTCAGGAGAACTAAGAACAAACGCCATCTGGAGAACGCAGACAGTAGGCAGGTATTTCCTCTACTCATGACTTGTGGCAAATGAGATGAAGAAAGGAAAACAGAAGCTGCAAAGTATTTTGCAGAGCCTGGTGAACAATCCTGTCACTGGCATTAATGAGAAAGTTCCTGTGCAGAATATTGAGAATGAAAAGAAAATTCTAGAAAAATGCATTTGAATACAAAATTAATTCCCTTAGAAAACCCATATAACCAATAATCAAAAAGGATCTACATGTGAGTTTTACTAAGACTTCAAGGAGCAGATATATTATACTAACTGTTCTAGGGGAAAATAGAAAGCGGCCAGCTCATTTTACAAGAGAATAATCCTCTTAATAAAACTGGACAAAGATTGCAGGCAAAGAAAATTAAAGGCCAACTTCATCTCGGATCATTTATGCCTAAGGCGGAATTTTTGCATCCATGCAAAAACGTCCTCAGGAAGGAAATTTCCTGCCCTCAGTGTTACCAGGCACTGAAAAAGCCCCTGGGGATCAGGAGGTGCCATGTCCCTCCCTTCATACGTTGGCCCTGTCAAAGCCTTCCAGAACCTGCTGAAGATGCAGAACCCTCCGTGGCCCTAATGAATGCTCACTGCAGCCCCCAGAGAAGGGGGTGAGAAATTCAATGGAGCTGAGTCACTGAAATAAAGTTACAGCTCTTGCACTTGACTTTGCGGGCTGAGTCACATGCAAATCTACACCACCAGGCGTGTGACAACGACGTGCTGGAATCTCTGTGTGTGCCTGGGCTCAGGAAACGGATGAGTGACGGCTGTCCCGGTGGGTGGCTGCTTGCTCAGATCCCAGGGAACCAGCTGATACAGTTCCAGAAGCCAAGAGGGTCTCTGACTCCCACGTCCAGCCCACAGAGACCATCGTTCAAGCAGTGTGGGGGGCACAAAACCATCCCTATTCTCCCTAAGTTCCTGAACCCACATTCAGAAACAATTTCTGGGCGTATTTCTTTCCACGATTTTCTGTTTCCATTCTTTTGGTGAAGTAGTCATTATCCTGCTTTTCGCCCCATAGAATCTTCTAACATAATCATTTCCCCATGTCATTAAACCCCTCCTAAGTCAGTCTTTTAAATGTCTGAACAATATTCTATTATACAGATGGCAGCATCTGGCCACACAGGTGCCTTCCCATCTCGAAGCCTTTGCCCCTGCCGTGTCCTTCTAGAAGATTCTGCATGGTGCACCCCCTCAGCGCCTCAGACTGTTCCACTGTAACTGCCTCCAGCAGTGCCGCTGACATGACCCTCCCTGCATGCCACTTTCCTGGTGGCTGTTTATACCACTCACCGCCTCTCAGCATCAGATCGCCTGGTTAGGAGTTTATTGTTGGTCCATTGGTTCCTGCTGCACCCCAGGGAGAGTGTTTGGAGCATGGCAGCTCACCGTGTGACACCGAGTGCCTGGTGGTCCCAGCTCCACCCAGAGAGGGAGATCTGCCCTCCCCACCCTGCGTGCCAACAGCTCAGCCCTCAGAAGGCTCGGTGCCCAGGGAGGGGAGGGGGCTTTCCCAGGACCATGCATGAGCTCTGCTGGCGGAGCCCTGGGGCTTGTGGATGGGGGTCAGGGCTCCAGTGCTAAGTACAGACCCAGACAGTGGACATCCTGCCCAGCTGTGATGTGAGGAAGGCTGGGAGAATGTGTGCAGTGTGGATGAACCCGGAGAAGGGTGACGGGTGAGACGAGGGGACAGAACTTGGCCAAGGAGGGAGGAGGGGCTGGCAGCTACAGAGAGTCCTGAGTCTGAGTCCCTGGGAGCTGGGGTGGCACCGTCCTCTCTGGCTGCCCAGGGAAACCAGCCCCCAGGGGAAGAGAGCAACCCTGTCCCTCCCAACAGCCCTCTGCCTCCTTCACTGAGACACCGATAAAGCCCCCCCAGTGGCCAGCTGGTCACCGCTCATTCATTGTTCGTTCGTTCATTCATTCAACATTTCCAGATCCTGCTGGAGGCACTGGGATGGATACAGAGATGAAGCAGATTCCCCGCCCTCCTGACTGGGGCCACGTCTGCTTCCGCCTCCCCCGGCCCCTGCGCTCCTGCAAGGTCATCCAGGGAGGACGTCGTGGGCTGACCCTCTGCCTTCAGGTGCCTTTGGGGAGCACCGTGTTGGTGGACAGCCGCCAGCTCAATCCAGCACCAAGCAGCCCAGACCGGGGGTGAGGCACACCAGTCGGGGTATCCCAGGGCCCCAGGTTCAAGGCCCACCCTGCCACTTTTTCAGTGTGAGTGACCTTGGGCCCATCTCTGGAGCCCGTTTCACCTTCTGTGCAGGGCTTCACGACAGCTCATGTGACAAGGAGATGAGCTAATGCCAGTAGACAGCGTGGCTGGCGCCTGGCTCAGTGTCCAGTGTGAGCTGTTCTGTGGTGGTTGGTTACCATATGAAGTTCCCTTGGACCTCGTCCATCCCTGAATCCCCTGACACCTCTGTGGCAACCTTGAGGCTGCTCTCTGGGGGGTTCCAGTATAAGGTGACCTGGCCTGCTGGGGGAGGTGGAACAGCAGAAAGTTCAATGTGGTGTGTAGTCGTGAGCAGAAAGCTTTGGGGGTTCTGGGAGGTACAGAAGAGGGACCTGGCCCAGTGTGGGGATCAAGGGAGGCTTCCTGGAGGAGGTGACAGTTGAGTGTGGTCCCTCTTTGGCTTCCAGTGCCCAGCTCACTCCCTGGCCCTCATCTCTGCTGGGACTTGGGGTAGGGGCAGTGGGTGACAGGACCGGGTGTCACCTGCCAGCAGCACCAAAGCAGCACTGAGTCCACCCCACTGCCCCACCGCCGCCAGCCCATT
>SJXQ01000349.1:439855-458871 GCA_006408695.1 Aepyceros melampus | reverse complement strand
TGGAGTGCTTGTCACACAGGGCGGCTGCACGCATGTCACAGAGGCGCAGGGAGCCCTTGCTGCTGCTGTAGACGAAGAGGTTGCAGTGATGCGGATGGAACTCGGACGCGGTGATCACCTCCGTGAGGTCCTCCATGTTAGCTGGTTTGATGTCCACGATGTCTGGGCAGCTGAGTCAAGGAAGTGGCAGCAAAGGGAGGGTGTCCTCACGGCTCTGTCTTCCCCTGCTCGGAGACCCTTGGGTAACCGAGACACATCCCCTGAGCACATCCGCTTACCCCGAGACTGAGCTGTCTCCCCATTACTGAGACTCCTGGACAAATAGCTGATCCCAGAGATGGCACCCCACTCCAGTACTCTTGCCTGGAAAATTCCATGGATGGAGGAGCCTGCTAGGCTGCAGTCCATGGGGTCGCTAAGAGTCGGACACGACTGAGCGACTTCACTTTCACTTCTCACTTTCATGCATTGGAGAAGGACATGGCAACCCACTCCAGTGTTCTTGCCTGGAGAATCCCAGGGACGGGGAAGCCTGGTGGGCTACCGTCTATGGGGTTGCATGGAGTCGGACACGACTGAAGCGACTTAGCAGCAGCAGCAACAGCAGAGAGTCCCCAGGCTGCAGACCTGCCTGTCCAACACCCCTTGTGGGTGCCCATCCACTGTCCCCATACGGCGGGACCTCTGTCTCTTTCCTGACTGGTACTCTCTTGCCAGCCAATGCCCATCAGCTGCCCAGTCCCCACACAGGGCAACCTGTGAGGCATCTCCCTTCTGCCCCTCCTCTTCCAGTTGCCAATCAGAAGGCCAGGAGCCTTTATTGAGCGCAGGACCATGGACACAATAGGTGAAGAACTTCAGTTCTCTCCCATCACTCTGGGCATTGTGTCTGATCTGAGTGGACGGTTATGAGTTGGTTCCCCTCCACAGGCCCCAGACCCAGGCCCTTCAGCCCACAACATCCAGACTCTGCTCTGGGGAGGAGGTTCTCTGCCCTTCTGGATTTTCAGCTCTGATCTGCGCTTCCATTCCCGCTCACGTCACCAGGAAGGATGAGCATAAGGCACCAGATGTGCCAGGAGAGGACTCCAGACTCGAATACTGGGAATGCTGGCTGCAGCTGTCCCCTCTGCAGGGCTGGCGGTGTGGAGAGGGAGGAACTGTGTCTGCTGCCATGACAAGGAGAAACTGAGCCTGGGGGTGGGGCAGACAGCCCCAAAGACAGAGTGGATGGAAACAGAGATCTGCAGCGTCTTTAGAATCCTAGATCAGGATCTACCTGAAGCCTTGACCCCTGGCTGGTTAAATATGTGAGCCAATAAATCCATTTTCTGTTTTGTTGTTCAGTCGCTCAGTCGTGTCCAACTCTTTGTGACCCCTGGACTGCAGCATGCCAGGCTTCCCTGTCCTTTGCCATCTCCTGGAGCTTGCTCAAACTCATGTCCATTGAGTCAGTGATGCCATTCAACCATCTCTTCCTCTGTCGTCCCCTTCTCCTCCTGCCTTCAGTCTTTCCCAGCATCAGGGTCTTTTCCAGTGAGTCAGCTCTTCGCATCAGATAGCCAAAGTATTGGATCTTAAGTTTCAGCATCAGTCTTTCCATTGAATATTTAGGACTGATTTCCTTTCGGATTGACTGGTTGGATCTCCTTGCAGTCCAAGGGACTCTCAAGAGTCTTCTCCACATCACAGTTCAAAAGCATCAGTTCTTTTGCAGTCAGCCTTTTTATAGTCCAACTCTCATATCTATACCTGACTACTGGAAAACCATAGCTTTGACTATACGGACCTTTGTCAGCAAAGTAATGTCTCTGCTTTTTAATGTGCTGTCTAGGTTGGTCATAGCTTTGTTATTATAGGCATACACAATGGCCTGCCTCAGGGAGCCCTGTGTGGCCCCCTCCGCCTGACTCTTGGGCTAGGGTGCCTTTGTTTGGCTCACAGGGAGATAGCCTGGCCCTGCTTACCTGTGAAGGGCTGTAAGGAAGTAAAACTAGCATTTTCTGTTTAGGACCAAGAATTTTGTTGCTTGAAAAGGATATATCTTGACTGATACTTCTGGAGCCAGGTATGATATGCTGGAGCCCAGACAGAGTAAACAACCAGTCCATGGTGACTCAGCAATAAGTGGTGAGGCTGGATTCCTGTCCATCCCCTACTGCCTACAACAGCAAATTGGAACCCCTGGATGTAGCATGCAAGGCTTAGCATACCCAGGCCCCTTTCTATCTTTCCTGCTTCAGATCTGTAAGTCACTGTGCCCTGAAGGCACTTTCCTCTCAGACAGTGAAACCCTTGGTCTCTGTGCTCCTCAGCATCGTGGGAGCTCTGCAGCCCCTTCTGAAAAGCCCTCTGAAAAGCCCTCTCCTCCCTCTTCTTTGCATGTGGGCTCTGGATTCAGAGAATTCCAGCTCTGCCACCTCCTGGCTGCGTGATCCTGGATGAGTTTCTCAGCTCTCAATGCCTCAGTTTCCTCATCTGTAAAATGGGCTAACAGTTCTAACGTCATAGATTTGCTGTGAAGATGAGAAGAGGCAACGCCCTTGACAACTGCCTGACACATTGTTAGTTGCTCCTATTATTTTTATTATCTGGAAAATACCAACTGAAACTCTGAGATTCTTCTGCTGTCAGCCCTGTCTCTTCCACCTGCCCCAGGCTGCTTCCTCTCTCAGTAAGAAAGAGGTATTTTCTGACTTCTATAAACAGCAGAGTTTATAAAACATCAGAAAAGATAGTTGAATCTGTTGCAGTCAGAGGCACCAAGGAGGGTCTATGTGCAAACGCTCAAATTTTGCCTGCTAGAAGCACACCATTAACCAGAAACAGAATCACATCAAAACAGAGGGAAAAAAGGAGGCAGCTGTCAGTTCCTGGATTGGTTTCCCAGGAAACTGTGGTTTCTGGTTCAATAAGAAGCAGAGGTTAAATCGTAAAAAAGTGAGACTAAAGTTTCACAGAGAAAAAGAGCCACGACATCTAGGATGTGAATTCCATCAACATCAACCTGCAGCCCTGTCCTGACGGGTCTGAGCACCCACTGACGACTTTCCACGGGACTGTGCCCCTCCTGACCACTGTAATCCCCTACTGAACTTGAAGTGGTATCTGGAGAAAAAGTGCTGTTGTTTATGAAATGTCATGCACATCAGTACAGCACCTGTCAGATGTTCTGTAAACGGAGCAGATTCTCCCGCAGGACCCGGGACAAAAAAGCCAGAGAGGGCCTGGGAGAAACAAATGCAGTTCTCAGGGCACGCAGGTTGTGTCAGTTGTCAAGGGACACAGGTTTTCACCATGTTTCCCAGGGTTACACCCTCCTCGGGAAGTGAAGATGCTTGCCTTGCAGGTGGTCCTCTGAGCATCCCAGAGAGAGCTGTCCCCCCGCCCGAGGGAACTCAGGTCATCATGACTTGTTGCTTTCGTCAATGAATGGAGGACAGAAGTGACAAGTGACACATATCACTTCCAGGCCGAAGCTCCGAGAGCCAGCACGTGCTGTGCTGTGAGCCTCAGGCGACCTGCCGTGGACTTGTAGCGTGAGGGGGCTGCTGTCATTTCTGAGACTTTCTGATTGTTAATTCAGGGTCACCTGACCCCATTGATTGAATCAGCATCCAAATTCTCTCTCCTTTCCAGATGTCCTAGATGTTCTAGAGCCGAGCTCAACAGAGAAGGAGCAGAGATATGATGTCTGAAGTCTCTGGCTTGTGGAGAAAGTTTATGAACCACTTTCTAACCTGGGAGGCTGTGGACGCTGGTGGCCAGAGAGAAGGGAGTGTGGTATGTTGAAGTCTTCTCTCCCAGGTTCCCAGATCCTGGCCCCAGACTCACACAGGGGCCGAGGCCAAGCAAAGGAGTGTGGCCTTTTGCTTGATCACAGAGTCCCTGCTCCCTGCTTTGTTTCCCATGACCCATCTCTCTCTAACAGCCCTTCTGACAGCCTCGTGACAACCATATTCCGTTTTGGCCAGCCTTCTGAGGACACTCACTAGAACTTTGATCAAGGCCATGATGGCTTGGGTCCACAGGGCTTGATCAGGTCTGCAGGCTCTACAGTGAACATGCCTGAACCAGAGCTACCTAGACCAGCTGAGGGGGAACCCACATGGACCAGGACCCTATGGGCTGAAGAGGCAGAGTCCCTGATGCCTGGGTCCCACCAACAGCCCTGAACCATGGCTCTTACGACTCATGCGTCACTCCGGGAATCTCTTGTTTCAAACAAAGGCCTGGAGGCAGTGGGTGCCGGGGAAAGATGATATGAAGCATAGGACCCATTTCCACGTGATGCTGGTGGAGGAAGACAGGAACACGGTCACGGCCAACTTGTGCCTCTGAATCCTAGGGGCCACAGCCACCCCCACCACCTTGGACAGCACAGTGTCCTTCAGGGCGTGGCCATCCAGTCGGGTCCACCATCACCTGGCCTCAGGACGGCTTCTCCACCACCTCTGGCTCCGCTCAAGGACAAGGCTCTCCCTGTGGGTGTCCTGCTCCTTGCTGGCCATTGGGTGTGTGAGGGGCGAATGACTGAGTAGGTCTGTCCCTGCTAAATCTGTGGGAAGTAGTTGGGGAGAAGCCTCTGTGTGTATGCTTAGTCACTCAGTCGTGTCTGACTCTGTGACCCCATGGACTGTAGCCCACCAGGCTCCTCTGTCCATGGGATTCTCCAGGCAGGAATACTGGAGTGGTCTGCCATTTTCTTCCTCCAGGGGATCTTTCCAACCCAGGGATTGAACCTGCATCTCTTGTCTCCTGCACTGCAGATGGATTCTTCACCACTGTACCACCTAGGAAGCCCTGGGGAGGCCTCCATATCTCTGTAATTAACATCCCAAACAGACACCGCAAACACTCCTCTGGGACTCCCACCCGAGTGGCCACATGCCTGGGACTTTGAGACACTTGACCATACGCGGTGGCCTCGACATTGGCAAGACTAGTGTTGGGTTGGAAGTTGGGGGTCTTGGGCCAGGGGTCTGGGTCTTAGCTCTCTCTGGAATGTTCAGTTCCATATGCAAAAATCATTTCCATCTGTAAGCCTTGTTTTCCCCTATTTGCAAAATGAGGGGTTGAGTATGACCCTGGAACACCATTTCATTTTGAGATTAACCCCCAAGGTGCTGCCCCTAGCCGCATTTTGGAATCAGCTGCAAGAATCCCACGTGTAGGCGGTGCTTCTTCCATGGCAGGACTGACCTCTCTTGGGAAGATGTATAATTAGACTCATTTACCAGCCCCCCTCCCCCTGGCAAAGCTGGATGAATTATTCATATTCTGTTTTTCCATTTAATTGTACTCCAAGTGTCTGATGGCTTTTGTTTCACTTTCAATCACACTTTGGCAGCTAAGAATGATTTTTCCCTACAAGGGAAGTTTGTCAGACACAGGTAGGTGGAGAGAGGAGCAGGTCACGCGGAGAGGAGGGCAGAAGGTGGACTAGTTCTGGTCCCCACCCTTGGGCTGAGTGCAAGGTAATTTTCTCCAGTGCAGGAAGTTGAATGGTTCCCTGCCACACCAATACATGTCCATGTCCTAACCCCCAGAGACTGTGAATGTGAACTTGGGAAAAAGAGGTTTTGTACACATGATCACATTCAGGATCTCAAAATGGGGAAGGGTCTTCCTAGATTACCTGGGTGGGCCCTAAATCTGATCACAAGTTCCCTATAAGAGGCACAGAGGAGAAGCAGACACACCCAGAGGAGAAGGCCATCTCAGAGGCAGACGCTGGAGCAATGCCTGGGGCCACAGGAGCTGGGAGAAGCACGGAAGGACACTCCCCAGGAGCCCTCAGAGGAACACAGCCCTGACAACACCTAAATTTTGCAAACTCCAGACCTCTGGAACTGTGAGCCAATAGATTTTTGTTTTGAACCAAATGGTGTGTGAAAAGTTATGCCATCTATAGGAAACTCAGACACCCAGGTTGCTTCCTGGAAGCTGGGAAATAAAGACATGGGCATCATGCCTGGATCATAGACATCTTCCTCGACATCCATTCCAGACCACTTCTTTCCCTGCAGGTCCCTGTTGTAGCAGCTCCAGCCCTGAAATGCTGAGCCAGGAATCAGGGCAGCTTTGGAATCCCCTGCTCCACTCCTTCCTTCATCACCTCCAGCCTGCCTCATGTCCTGGCTCCTCCATTTGGAGGTCCCTCTGCCCTGGCCTTCAGCCCAGGCTGCCTTTGCCTCAGGGGGGCTCCCTGCCCCTGATCAGCCCCCTAACCTCAGCCAGAGTGAACTTCCTAAAATGGGGTTGGGTTTCTCCCTTCACTGCCCTGCTCTATAGGTGCCCTTCTCCTCCTGCCCCCAGCCACAAGAGAAGGCCTTCTTTTCAGGCTGCAAACATTGGCTGATCATTTTCACTCATCCGAGTGCAGGCAAAATCATTTACACCCCAGACTTCAGTTTATACCAAGTTGGTACCCGTGCCCACCTGAGATGCCCTGTGGCCTGGCTCTGAGCAGATGGCATCACATCTGTGTCTGTTGTATCCTTTCTACCTGTGGGTGAGATGCCCCCTCCTGTAGAAGAGTAAACAGGGCTCAGCAAGGGGAAGCCTCATGCTCAGGGCCAGGCAGAGGGCAGCCAGCTGGGGACAGCAACAGAATTGAGCTCCAGAATCTATGCTGTGACTTGGGAGACAGAGAAGAATGGGGTGAGAACAACCTGACAACCTGGGGCTGAATCCAGGCTCTCTGCTCGCTAGCTGTGTGTGCAAGTTTCTAGACCTCTCTGTGCTTCAGTTTCCCCAAGTTCAAAATGACAATGGTATACCTTACCCCTGTCTTCTGTCCATGGGATTTCCCAGGCAAGAAGACTGGAGTGGGCTGCCATTTCCTTCTTCAGGGGATCTTCCCGACCCAGGGCCTGACCCTTCTCCTGCATTGCAGGCAGATTCTTTATTGATTGAGCCACCAGGGAAACCATCAGCACCACACCCTACCTCCTAGGGTAGTGTGTGTGCTTAGTCATTCAGTCATGTCCGACTCTCTGTGGTCCCATGGACTGTAGTCTGCCAGGCTCCTCTGGCCATGGAACTTTCCAGGCGAGAATACTGGAGTGGGTTGCCATTTCCTACTCCAGGGGATCTTCCTGACTCAGGGATTGAACCCACGTCTCCTGCATTGGCAGGTGGATTTTTTACCATGAGCCACCATGGAAGGCAATTATTCAGTTACAAGATTTCTTATGATAAATCATTGTTTCTCCTTGTAAATCCTCAGTCTGCCTTCTATAATTAAGATGATGCATGTGATGATGCGCTGAGGACAGGGCCTGGTATGGAGAAGGTGCTTTGTAAGTGAACTAGGAAGAAGGAACATGCCCTAACACCGCAGGCAAGTGCGGAACTGGCTGCCAGGGAGCCTGGATTCCACGCTCAAATCTGCCTTTAATCCATGTGGAGACTCCCTTGGGCCAGTCACTCAGCTTCTCTGGACCAGTGTGGGCAGAGGCTCCAGGAGCGGGAGAGGAAAGGCCCAGCTGTGGGAGCGTGGGCACGTGGGCAGGAGGGGCCCTGGGAAGTTGGCACTGCTTCTAGCAGCTGCCTGGCTCCAGCCCGTTTTCCTTCGGTGCTTGTGTGAATAAGCACAAGTGCAACCCTCCACACCACGGTCAGCAGACAATTTCTGTAAAGAGCCAGAGAGGAAATATTGCAGGCGTAGCAGGCCACAAGATCTCCTCCTGCAACCCAACTCTGCTTCCGTGATGCAAAAACAGCCACAGATAATACGTAAATGAACGGGCGTGGCAGCGTTCCCATCAAGCTTTATCAAATTCTTGGGTCCACTTCTCCTTGCTGGGCTACTCTTTGCTGACCCTGGGGTTTAGAAGAGGAGTTGCAGTCTCGTTGTAACAGAAGCCTCCCTTTACTGTCAGTCTGTAAAATGCCTGGAGGTCAGTAAAGCTCAGAAACAAGGGTTTATTCCAGCCCAGAGTGAAGTCTGTGGTTCTTTTCACCAAGGACACAGGAATGTAATTCAGGTGGGTCTTCTGCAGAGTCATCAAGTTTGCGGGGATTTTTATAGAAACGCCTTCATCTCCTGCTGCCAAGGGCGTCTCCTGATGTCCTGAAACCGAGGCTGGACAACCTGGCACCTTGGCCGATCATTGGTCTGAAGCCACACCGCTGTGTGGGATCTCATTTGGAGGGTCCTGAAACATCGGAGGAAGGTAGCTGTGTTTCTGTGGCCCTCGCTTCTCTGAGCTGCAGCTCTCTGAACCTCCGTCTCTCTTACCCGTCCCAGGATCACAGGCACAAGCGCTGTCACTCATTCCCCGCGCAGATCTCCGCTCACCATAAAATGAGTCCGGCACGTGAAATGAATAAATGTCATTGGTTCGTTTCAGGGAGGAGCTCCAATGAGAAACGAGTATGGAAAGCACTCCACGGACACCCAGGAATCACACAAGTATCAACTAATGTCGTGAAGGGCTTTAGTGGCTATGCTGTGACAAGTGACTCTGCAGATACAGCAAGTAACTAAGCCTGGAGACACTATCAGACACCTGGAGAGTTGGTGAGGGCAGCCCCCTGCAGGCCAGGCACCTGGGCGTCCCTGCAGAAAGGGACCACCCACCCTCCAATCCCATGAAGGAGGAGAGGGAAGCAAGGGCAGGGAGGTGAGTGGCCCAGGGCCAGAGGCAGAAGCAGAGCAAGGATGGATCTTGGCTTCCTGACTTCCAGCCTTCTTAACTGTTGCTCCCACCGTCTGCTCTATTCCAGAGTGACTGCATCTCCACATACCATGGAGTTCTGCCACGGGGTCCACACCCCCAAAGACCCTGCTTGTGGGGCTTGCTGGACTGGCTGCGTCCTGGGCAAGCTGGACGTTGAGAGTGGGCAAGGGCTCCATGATGAGAAGGATGTAGCTTTGGGCTCCACTGACTGAACACAGCAAAGCATGGTTTATCCAGATGTCCTCGTAGGAGCACACTCTTAGGAAGGAGAGGCTGTTACCGTGGTGAGCAAGCAGGATTAAGGATGGAGGCAGCTCTGCCAAGGGTCACACCACAAAAGACCTCCCACACATGCTCCCGAAGGATGCAGGTATGGAGGGGCCTGGAAGGCCTCCTGCATGTGGATGCAGTTTCACTGGGGCATGGCCAGCAAAGCTGCTTTTTTCCAGCAAATTTTCTCCAAAAGATGACCCAGCTACAGGCATGAGGTATGGGCACTCCACTAACCGAGGAGATTCTATAGGAGGTTCCTGGTGACCTGTGTCTCTGAATCAGTTTGCTCAGGTCGCCATAGTGAAATGCCACAATTGGGTGACTTAAACAATAGAAAATTATTCTCTCACGGTGCGGAGGCTGGAAGTCCAAGATTAGGGTGTTGGCAGAGTTGGTTCCTTCTGAGGCCTCTGTCCTGGGCTTGTGGATAGCTGTCTCCTCCCTGTGTCCTCACCTGATCATCCCCTCTGGGTGTGTCTGTGTGCCAGGCTCCTCCTCTTATAAATACACCAGTCACATTGGGTTGGGACCCACCCTAGTGACCTCATTTTACCTTAATCACCTCTTTAAAGACCCATTTCCAGATATAGTCATATCCTGAGGCACTAGGGGAATAGAGCTTCAATATACAGCTTTTTTTTTTTTTGCCAGGGGGTCGGGTGGTGGGGGGACAAAATTCAGCCCATAACAGCCTCCTTCTCTTCTCTGCTCAGAATCTTACGAACTGTGATGGAGCAATCTCACTCTGAGAAAATGCTGGGGCCACGCATGTCCATGAAAGAGGAGTCATTCTGAGTAACTGCTCCCTGCGCAAGCTCACTGAAACCCTGGAGTGTTTTCTCTTTGTGATGAATAGTTTGCGCACCTCTACCACAGGCCAGCTTATGTGATTCCCAAATGCTTAGACGGGCAAGAAAGCTCTGACTTCTGAGTCACAAAAACCAGGGCTGGACAGTCCAGGCCCCATCAAATAACAGCTGTGTGACCTCTGGAAATCTTCTCAGCTTCTCTGTGACCTGCTTGTTTGCAAAACTCTGTAGAATGAGTGGATACCGCCTGCTTTGCATGGCTGTAGTGAAGAGTTTAAGGAGATGACAACTCCTTCATCAAGGAGATAAGGACCTAGCACATGGCTGGTACTTTGAGCAACAATTAAAGGTAGTTAGAATCAGTGGAATTCTCTTCTTCTGAAACAGACATGAAATTAAGCAGGTTGCAAATGGTATAATGTTCGTTGCACCCAATGGCACCCTACTCCAGACTCTTGCCTGGAAAAATCCCATGGACGGAGGAACCTGGAAGGCTGCAGTCCATGGGGTCGCTGAGGGTTGGACATGACTGAGCGACTTCACTTTCACTTTTCACTTTCATGCACTGGAGAAGGAAATGGCAACCCACTCCAGTTTCTTGCCTGGAGAATCCCAGGGATGGGGGAGCCTGGTGGGCTGCCGTCTATGGGGTCGCACACAGTCGGACACAACTGAAGTGACTTAGCAGCAGCAGCAGCAGGACCCTAGATGGACAGTGAGGGTTTGCACTGGATTACATGCCTGGGCTTGCATCCAACTCAGGGTTGGGAGGGGAAACCCAAGGTTGGCACAGCTGGGATGCACACCTAGGTGGCTCCTTTCCATGGCACCAAGAAGGGGCAAACTAGATCCTGTCTAGACTTTTCAGGGCTCCTAGCCCAGCAGTGAAACAAGATACTAGCCCCATGATGGATGCTCCTGGAGACACATAAAGGGCACCTGTGATGAGATTTGTAACAATGCCCTGAGCTGGTCTGGAGAGTCAGGGAAGGGTCCTCTGAGGCAAAGGCATTCAGGTGAGGTCAGAGTGTGAGTATGAGTTATCCAGGCAGACAGTAGAGCTGGTAGAAGTGTTCCAGGTGAGGGGGAAGAATAAAGGTGAGGAGTTGAGAGAGGGCAGGTTGCTTGAGCCCTAAGAGGGAGACAGAGAGGGTGGGTAACAGGGTTCTAGCCTGGGGTCAAAGTGGAGGTTAATCAGGAGTGTGTTACCCAAGTGCCATGGAGGCCTTTCAGGAAGGGACAGGAAGCACAATAGAGTTGTATGTCCCACCACCCATAGGAAATGTTAGAAACATCATACAGCTGCCAAAGCCCATGCATCTGGTCACCTATGTAATGAATTAATCCCCACTCTGTCCTGCAACACTGTGAAAAGCACCTTAGGATCTAAAACAAGAGCCTGAAACTACTGCATGGATGGAAATGGAAAGGCAATCTGAGTGACCAGGGCCAGGAGGAGCCATGGGCAAGTGCCTCACTTCTCAGAACTCATCTCCACAGCTGCAGAGTGGAATGACAGAACTACCTACGCAAGCTGCCATGAGGATTAAGGGTAGCAAGCGCAGTACGTTTAGCTCAGTGCCTGCAAGAAAAATGTGCAATAACACGGCTGTCATGGGGATTGTTAATATCATGACTGAGAAGCAGTGTGGCATGATGGTGATATGCACAGTTCTGTGTCCAGATGCCTGAAGTCTGATCCCACCCACTTGCCAGCTGGGTGACTCTGGGTAGATTGCCTAACCTTTCTGTGGCTTAGTTGTTCTTGTTCAGTGGCTAAGTCATGTCTGACTCTGCAACCCCATGGACTGTAGCCCACTAGGCTCCTCTGTCCATGGCAATTACCTCCCCTTTAAGGGGGGATGTTAATCATGCCTACTCCACAGTGATGTGGGAGAATTAAGTAGGTGGATGTGGGCACAGTGATTGAGCACTGCCTGGCACAGAGTAAGTCCTCAGTAAGAGGTGAAGGTGGTGTGCGGGGTGGTGAGGGTGATGATGGGAGGTGGCACTGGCGCCTATGGAGTCAGCACCATGGACAGCGTGCACGCTCCATCCACTGGAGTGGAAGCTGACAAACCCGAGTTCCCAAAGCAGTGGTGCTGATAACAGTTTAACAGTGTGTTTTCTGGGTGGAAAGCTGACCTGGGGGATTCAGACTCGGGGCATTTCTGTGTAAACACACACCCCACTTTCCTTTTCTGGGGCAGGATGAGAAGAGGCAGCCTGTAAGGCTCTTAAGAGTGGTCATGGGCCTGTGTGGATCCTGCCTACAGCACATCAGGCTCTATATTCTCCAGCCATTCTGCTGTCACAGCCTCTGGCACAGGAGGCTCACCCTATCAAATGGGACAGAAAAGCGAGGCTCAGAAAGCCTGAGCGACAGGCAGCATCACAGGGCAAGGGAGTGTCGAAGGCAGGGTTGAACCCCAGGCTTTAGGGTTTCATCATGGGAGGAGCCTCGGTCAGTCCCCTCCCTGGCTCTCTGTGTGGAGACAAGCCCAGCCCACAGGTGGCTGGGTGCTGACTAAGAATTTGGATTTGCTTCACCATCCAGCCGAGCTTCAGCACCTGCTCCATACATGAGAATTAGAAATTTGTTCCAGGCTGTGGCTTGGTGTGGTGCCAGCTTCCACCATGAGAGATCACTCAGGGGGGAGAAAAATCAATTGAACCATCTATACAAGTCTTCGGGTGCTAAAAATAAAGCTGGGGTCTGTCAGCTGAGGCCTCCTGTGCAATCTGTTACCTCTAAGACATTTCAAACTCAAGAAAAACCACCCAGCACTGCCTCAGAGCCTCAAAATGTTGGTATTAAAGGACATGAGAGGCTGTTTAAACAGATGTGGTGATGGCACTGGGGAAAAGGGACTTCAACTATCCCAGAAGATGCAGGGATGTTATGAAAAGCAGCCTTACGTATTTGAGGAGCCTAAGGAGTGGTCTAAGGGGGCCTTAATGCCAGCCAACTGCTAGGCTCCTTTATGTGAATGATCCCTTTATTCCTTACAAATATCCACATGATAAGAAAATTGGCCCATTTTGCAATAACTGAAATTGATGGCAAAGGAGATAAGGTGATGAATCTGAGCCCAATTCTGCCAGACCCCAGAGCCCAGCTGCCTCTCTTTAGTGTCTGCAGTCCCAGAGCCCTCATGCTAGAGCCCAGACTTAAAAGGAGGCATCTATATCCGAAGACCTGTGAGCTGTGGAAACTGGGAACTTCCTCCCTCCAAAATCACCACCTGCAACCATTCATAAGCCCCTATCATGTGCCAGGCCCTTCATTATGTGTGGGGACACAGAGATGGCTCAGCCCAGGTTTCTCATCACAGCAGTTTCATCAGAAAACGGACTAGATGTTCCTAGTAACAGATGACAAAATCCCAGTGCAACCCAGGAGTGGAGGCCCAGAGGGGCTCGGAGCAGCCTGAGAGGGGCCCAGAGCGGACAGAGGAGAAGGGACTGGACAAAGGGGGCTGTGAGTGATGCTTGTGGGCACACAGGAGCCAACAGGGACTGGAGGGAGGATGATCCAGGGAAGGATGAGCACCGCCCTCATCCACCAGCATGAAGGGAAACCCAATGACCTGAAGGTGTGGAGAAGCCTGATACACGAGACCCAGGGGAGGTGAGTGAGGGGTGGGGGGCGGGTGAGGGTATCACGAGCTGCAAGGCACTGTGGAGGATTTGGACATTCTCCAGAAGCTGACGGCTTTACGAGATGGCTTTGCCACTGAGAGCTTTACCAAGAAGACTGATGTGGTCAGACCATAGGTGGTGATGAACCATTCTCGCAGCTTCTGTAGCAGGCTGACTGCTGGGCAAAGAGGGCAAGGTGGAATTCAGGCAACAGTCCAGGGAGGAATGGTGCAGCCTGAGCTGAGCCTTGGTCAGGGTGAGGAGGGGAGGATTCCAGAGCCATCCGGGGAGAACGGAAAGGGCTTGGCATTTCTTTCCATGCTGTGGGTGAAAGAGGGGACGGAGGCTGGGGCCTTGGTGACAGATGAAGGCACAGCACCCTGTATGCGCCTGGCACACGGCAGAGGCTCAGGAAGTACCAGTCTTCCCTCCCTCTGTTCAGAGCAGCCAATTCTAGAATTATAAGAGGAAAGGTCCTCTGAATTCACTCTATCACTGTTCTTACTGGTCAAAATAATGTCCACTTTTTCTCCTTTATTAAAAAGATTTCCTTTTCTCTTAAAACCTTTGCTGAAAATAAATTCTACCTAAGTAGAAAGTGTTACGACCCAGACTCCCAGTGCAGGAGACATGAGATGTGGGTTCGATCCCAAGGTCAGGAAGATCCCCTGGAGGAGAAAATAGCAACCCACTCCAGTATTCTGGCTTGGAGAATCCCATGGACAGAGGAGCCTGGCAGGCTATAGTCCATGGGGTCACAAACAGTCAGATGTGACTGAAGTGCCTTAGCACGCATGCACAGAAAGTGTTACTGTTTGGACACAAGGAGATGGTAACATAGCAGAAAGCTCCCAGTGGCCTGGGGGACTGAACAGCAGTATCAGAGCAAATCAAGACCTGAAGAGTAAGAGTTAAAGGAACGTGAAGCCCCAGGTCCCGAGTCCGCCAGGAAGTACTCGCTCAGAAGGTATTTCACAATTCAGAGCAATTCCCCAGCTCAGTGTGCAGTCACAGCGGCTTTCCTGGCCTCCTCCTACGTTGGAAATGAAACGCCTTTTCTAATTACTCAGCTACTATCAGACTCGTCATCACACCTACAAGCCACAGTTCTGACGCCTTTCTTGCCAGGGGGGAGGCTGGACGCCATGGGACGGTGCCAGGCCTCTCTGCTCTGGGTCCCTGTGTCTTGTCACTCTGGTAGCAAAGCAGCAGCAGGCCATGGTGAGTGCCTCATGCAACCTGGGTCCCTGATGAGCTGATCTAATCAAGGGACGTTTCCACAGCCACCACACACCCTGGAGATTCCACTCAGCTCCTTCTGTCTGCCTAATTGGTATTTAGGTCCTACAGACAAGGGTTGCCTTGAGCCCGGCCCTGGCATCACCAGCATGCTATAATGCTCATACTCCCCAAAGGGCCAAAGCACTTGTATATTTGGATCAACTAACAAGTCATTTTCACAAAATTAGGGTCTATATACAGGTCTAACAGAATCACATGGCAGGATCTGCAGCCAAGGAAGCCTCTCTGGGTGCCCATGGGGACCCCCCAATCCACTGATGCTCTAGCCCTCACCTCCTCCCCTGGCTGAGATTCTGGGACCAACCACTATTTTCACTCCCTTGCACATACCATCAGCCCCACGTCTGCATCTTCATTTTGCAAACCCACCACCCAGGTTCCCTCTCCATCCACTCTGCGTCTGCAGACATGAAGGAAAACGGGGCTGGAGAAAAACTCACACTGCCATGCTCTCTGGTCCCTCTCATTCCTCATAGCACTTATCACCTGCTCATGTACTGGATATTTGCTTGTTTATTGTATTAATGGTTTATCAACATTAAATTATATGTCCATTCTGAAAGGACATGGATCTTTATCTCTCTAATTTAAGCAATGGGTACAGAGCCTAGCCTGTACTTAATTTTGGGGGGCTCCAAAATCACAGCAGATGGTGACTGCAGCCAGGAAATTAAAAGACCCTTGCTCCTTGGAAGAAAAGCTATGACAAACCTAGATAGCATATTAAAAAGAAGAGACATAACTTTGCCAACAACAGTCCATCTAGTCAAAGCTACAGTTTTTCCAGCAGTCATGTGTGGATGTTGGACCATAAAGAAGGCTGAGTGCTGAAGGATTGATGCTTTCAAACTGTGGTGCTGGAGAAGACTCTTGAGAGTCCTTTGGACTGTAAGGAGATCAAACCATCAGTCCGAAAGGAAATCAGCCCTGAATATTCACTGGAAGGACTGATGCTGAAGCTAAAGCTCCAATACTTTGTCCACCTGATAAGAAGAGCCAACCCATTGGAAAAGACCCTGATGCTGGGAAAGATTGAGGGCAGGAGGAGAAGGGGACAGAAGAGGATGACATGGTTGGATGTCATCACTGACTCAGTGGACATAAATTTGAGCAAACTCCAGGAGCTGGTGAAGGACAGGGAAGCCTGATGTGCTGCAGATTCACGGGGTCGCAAAGAGCCAGATACGACTGAGTGACTGAACAACACAGGGCCTAGCACACAGTAGGGGCTCAACAGGTATACTAGTGAATGGCATGCTCTCCAGTGAGTGGATATGGTGCACAAAGCTGACAGTAATGACTGGGCAGGTCTGCCTGGGTCCTGGGATGGACCAGTCCTCTTTTCTTAATACCAACTAACCTGTTCCAATGTCCTGTGGCCACCTTGGTCTAAAAGGCAGTTCTGATACAGGCCCAGATCTACAAATACCATTTTAACTGTCGATCTGTCTCACGGCTTCCTGCCCATGGCCACACTCTACCCTACCCAGGTCCGTGTCTCCCTGGTCTACTCAGTTTCCTGGCTTCCAGACTTATCTGCTAGAATCCAGTCCGTCCACAACATACACCCACAGCCTGAGGGACCCCTCCGCAAGCTGACCATACTAATGCCCTGCTTGAAGTGAAAAGTGATGTGAAATGTTAGTCGCTCAGTTGTGTCTGACTCTTTGTGACCCCATGGACTGTAGCCCACCAGGCTCCTCTGTCCATGGGATTTCCCAGGCAAGAATACTGGAGTGGCATGCCATTCCCTTCTCCAGGGGTCTTCCTGACCCAGGGATCAAACCCAGGTCTCCTGCATTGCAGGCGGATTCTTTACCATCTGAGCCCCCAGGGAAGCCCATTCCTCTCCTTAGGGTTCATCAGTAGCTTCTTATCACCTGATAGCAGTTAGGAGGTGGACAGTTTTCAGAACACAGATCCAGACACCAAGCAAGGCTTTCAATTACTTTCAAATACTTCAACTCATTCAATTCTTTTTACTGAATGAGGGAGAAGGTATCTATTTGTGCAATCATATCTCTAACACCTGAATCACTTCATCATCCCCAGGTCCGACAGAAAGAACCAGCCTCATCTAACACACACATTTATAAAGTCTGCACATGTGACTACTTAACTCAAAGTATGAATCCTTTCAAACTAAGAAATTCTGCTCCTCAGTCACCCTAGCCACATTTTAGGTACTCCACAGGCACACGTGACTTGCAGCTACCATCCTACAAATGCAAATTGAGAACTTTTCCGTCATCATGGAAAGATCTACGAGACAGGGTGGAGGATGGATTTTATTCCCCTTGTTTTGTTTTCATGGCATTTATCTCTATGAGTCCCTCCTACTTATGTGTGTTGATACATTTTATTTTCATTCGTGGTAGTAAAATTAATGTTCCTTTCCAAATGCACTGATTTAGGTAAAATTAAAGCCACTTAATTTAAAGAAAAGTAATAAAAATGAGAAAAATTAGAAAAGAAAATGAAATAATGCACCATGTACAGACAGTCACAGTTGCAAAAGGGGCTTGCAAATGACCCATGTTTGGAGACGGTGGTTCCCTGGAGGATGTCCCCTACTCACACCATCAACCAGGCCTGCTGCCGCTGTCCTAACCTCCCACTTTCCTGTTTCTTCATGCGCACCCACAACCCCCCACCCACCCTGAACCTTCAGCAGCCGCCTCAAGCCACTGGAAGCATCCTAACCCTGCCCCCTCCTCAGTCCTCCCTGGTAGCCCAGGAAGAGAATGCAGAGCTGAGTTACAAGCAAGGCTTGCATCTCTGATTCCACCCCGGTCAGGGTTGTGTCCCCCCAGCGGTGCCCTTGAGGAAGAAGCTGAGTTTCTTTCATTTGCCCTTGTGTCCCTGGACCTCAGCATGGGGCCTGGGACAGAAGAATTGATGGTTAAATGAATGAAATGAAACATAACCCCTCACACAGCTGCAGGGCTTTGTAATTTTTGAAGGGCCTTGGCATTCACGGTGTCATCGAATCCTTACAACAGCACAGGAAGATAGATCAGGCAGAGGTTACCATCCCCACCCTAGTTCTAGGATAAGGAAACGCAGGGTCTAGGAGGTGGGAGTCACTGTCCCATCCCCACAGCCCGAGGGCAGGGCAAAGAGCACTGGGCCAGGCCACGGGACTCTGTCCCTGCCGGGGGGATGGGGGTGGGGGGGGAGTCTCTATCCGAGCATGCATTTCTTCCTGTCTAAAATAGGCTATGACATCACTGCCACTGCTTTGCAGCTTTTATGTCCACCATGAACCCCAAGTGAGGTTGTGAATGACAAGCCACTTTGTAAACTGTAGAGTGCTGCGCGGAGAGCTGAGGATGGCCAGCCGCAGTCCTGTGAGTCCCACACCTGCCCCATTCGCAGACCTGGAGCTCCTGTGTGGCACCTCACCTTTTTCTGCTGGGAAGCAGGTCAGGCACGGCAATGGACTTCTGTCCCTGCCACCTATCTCAGGGGCCCCCAGTTCCTGGAACAGTGCCTGTTTTTCTCCAGGAGACCACCCCTTCCCACATTCAGACATGGTCCTGGGGTGGTGCTGACCCCTCCAGCACCAGGGAGGGGCCTGGCCAAGCAGAGCATTGTATCCCCAACAGCAATGGGTTCAGGGGTGTCCCTGAGGCCCTATCAGAGCCCGTGCGGTGCCACCTGGGAGCTTGGTGGCTCAGTTCGGGAGAGCCAGTCTCTTTTCTCCTGGACTTTACTCTGGGCATGCGAGACCTGATCTGCTGCTGGTTCAGCTCACCACCACTGTGGAGGCCTACCCAGGTCTCCATCTCCTTCTCGGTCCCCTGTGAGGCCCCCAGATGATGGGGGTCACCCCTAGAGGAGGTGAAGGGTCAAAGGTAATCCTCAGCGGCAGCAGTTTTAAAGTTTTCATAAATAAACTCATCCTGATTCCAAACTTGGGCCTTGCTCACACACTGCGAGCCAGGAGGCACCCCACTGAAGAGGCAAACAACACGGTGCCCCCCGAGCCAGCTCCTTACAACAGGCCAACTGATGCCTGACCCAGAGGCTCCAGCCCGCGGACTCGGCGGCAGGGCCGCGGCAGGAAAGGATACTGAAGCTCCGGTCGGTGATGGCCAGGTGCCAGAGGTTGATGCGCAGGTCGTCCGCGGACATGTACGTCTCGCAGTCACTGTTGACGGAGATGGAGTTGATGTGGTAGGTGTGGCCATTGGCGAAGACCCTCCTCGGGCTCACCTCCACCATCAGGTCCATGGGCTTCAGCACGGGCACCTGTGGGAGAGGGGGGAGCCGTGGAGAGGGGGTAGCCGTCAGAGCTGGA
>SJXQ01000349.1:427272-439664 GCA_006408695.1 Aepyceros melampus | reverse complement strand
TCAGAGCTGGAGGTGGTGGTGGGGTGGGGGGAGGGGAAAGCGATGGGAGAGGGGAAAGCGATGGGGGAGGGGTGCTGGCAGGACACATCCAGGGCCGCGTGATCGAAATGCCGGGAGTGCCCCCAGTGAGTGTCCATTCTGCCTGGGTCAGAAGTAAGCAGTGCCACGTGGCTATGTCCATCATGCCGGGCCTGCAGGAATGCCTGCCTCCTTTGCACTGCCTCCTGGGACTGGTTCTGAGCCTGCTGTGTGACTTTGAATGAATGGTTAAACCCTCCTGCACCCCCAATTTTCTCATTTCTAAAAGGGAAGGAGAAGACCCTGTGGCAGAGCCAGATTGTCCACCAAACATTTGTGTTCCTTTATTATTTTTTTGTGGGGGGTGGCCTCCAAAATCACTGCAGATGGTGACTGTAGGCATGAAATTAAAAGATGCTTGCTCCTTGGAAGAAAAGTTACGACCAACCTAGAAAGTTTATTAAAAGGCAGAGACATTACTTTTCCAACAAAGGTCCGTCTAGTCAAAGCTATGGTTTTTCCAGTAGTAGTATGGATGTGAGAGTTGGACTATAAAGAAAGGTGAGTGCTGAAGAATTGATGCTTTTGAACTATGGTGTTGGAAAAGACTCTTGAGAGTCCCTTGGACTGCAAGGAGATCCAACCAGTCCATTCTAAAAGGAATCAGTCCTGAATATTCATTGGAAGGACTGATGCTGAGGCTGAAATTCCAATACTTGGGCCACCTGATGCGAAGAACTAACTCATTGGAAAAGACCTGGATACTGGGAAAGATTGAAGGCGGGAGGAGAAGGGGATGACAGAGGATGAGATGGTTGAATGGCATCACTGACTCTATGGACATGAGTTTGAGTCAACTCCGAGAGCTGGTAATGGACAGGGAAGCTTAGTATGCTGTAGTCCATGGGGTTACAAAGAGCTGGGCATGACTGAGCAACTAAACTGATATTGAATTGATCATAAGGAACTGGTTGCCCAGGCAGGGACTACATTTCCCAGCTGCCTTGCAGCTGGATGTGGCCACATGACTGTTCTGACCAATGGGGTGTGAATACAGTGATGCCGGGCACTTGGGGGCCAAGGCAGTTAAGAGGCAGCTGTACCTTCTCTGCCCCTTTCCCCTTCCACAGCCTGAAGGTGAGGATCCAAGCTTTAGGGATGGAGGCACAGAGGATGGAAGGAGCCTGTGTCCCTGTAGGAAAGCGGTGTCCCACCAGCATGCCCAACCAGAGCTTTCCATGAGTGAGAAACACATTTCTGTGTGCTCTGCCCTGGAATGCTGCGGCTGTGATAGCCAACAATGTTAGCTGAATAGGTACGAACTCCCGGAGACACCATCAGACAGCATGCCTTTGCTTCTCTCCATGCCCTTTGACTGGAATGCTCACCCTTTGGGACACCTGTGCATGCTAAGTCACTTCAGTAATGTCTGGCTCTGTGACCCTATACTTTAGCCCACCAGGCTCCCCTGTCCATGGGATTCTCCTAGTGAACCCCAAATCCTCCTGCAAGATCTGGAGTTTATAGCCCCTTGGATGTGCAGCCTGCCTGCTGGGGTGTCACACCTTGCTCACCCCTAGGACGCTGCACACACCACACCATTCTCAGTGCTCTCAGCGTGCGCTGCGGGGTGTATTGGGCAGGACTCCCAGTTCCAGTAAACCGTAAGGTCTTCAGAGGTGCAGACAGACAGGCATGGCCTCGTTGATGTCTTCCAGTCCTGGCCCAGACCCGATGTCCAGGAATTGGACATTGCCATCCCCATATCACTGATAAGAAAACTAGATGCCAAGATGAACCAGACTTCCTAAGCCACGGAGGAAGAAAATGACAGAGCCAGGGCCAGAAGTCAGGTGTGACTGCCCCCGAGGGTATCACCGTGCAAAGGTGTAGACCTGAAACCTGACTGCCGCTTCAACCCTGCCCAGCCGCTTACTGGCGTTACCTCCACTGCAGATTTCACTTCTCTGGGCCTCACTTTCCTTATCTGTAACCAGGGTGATGCCAGTGCCTATTCAGGGCATCCGGAACTAATGTGTGCCTGGAACATTGCTCAGTACGCACTGCCCTCCTCCCCCTTCCTCGGGGGGCGGCCAGGGTGGCCAGGCCAGGGCTCACACAGCCAGAGTTTCCAGAGTGGGAACTGGGCAGTGAGGGGGCGCTGCTGTAGGGGTGATGGAAATTGTGTCCGAGAGAGAGGCAGCGAGGCCAGGCTTGGAATGAGGAAGACAGCAGATTTCAGTGAAGGGCAATGCAGACCCTTGGCACTGCAGGGCTCCTGAGCTCCAGGAGCAAGCACTAGGTGTTAATAGAAAGTTCCGTTCAGTTCCGTTCAGTCGCTCAGTCGTGTCTGACTCTTTGCAACCCCATGAATTGCAGCACGCCAGGCCTCCCTGTCCATCACCAACTCCCGGAGTTCACTCAGACTCATGTCCATTGAGTCCGTGATGCCATCCAGCCATCTCATCCTCGGTCATCCCCTTCTCCTCCTGCCCCCAATCCCTCCCAGCATCAGAGTCTTTTCCAATGAGTCAACTCTTCGCATGAGGTGGCCAAAGTACTGGAGCTTCAGCTTTAGCATCATTCCTTCCAAAGAAATCCCAGGGCTGATCTCCTTCAGGATGGACTGGTTGGATCTACTTGCAGTCCAAGGGACTCTCAAGAGTCTTCTCCAACACCACAGTTCAAAAGCATCAATTCTTCGGCGCTCAGCCTTCTTCACAGTCCAACTCTCACATCCATACATGACCACAGGAAAAACCATAGCCTTGACTAGATGGACCTTAGTCGGCAAAGTAATGTCTCTGCTTTTGAATATACTATCTAGGTTGGTCATAACTTTTCTTCCAAGGAGTAAGCGTCTTTTAATTTCATAATTTAATAGAAAGGCATGACTCCAATCAGAAGTGGAGGGGTCAGGCGATGGGGGGCCTGCTGCTTGCATTCATGTGGGAGAAAAGACAATAGACTGAGTATGTGTGTATGTGTGTGGGGGGTTGGTTTCAGGTAGCGGCAGGTGCTCCAAAGAAAAATAAAACAGGTGAGGGGCAGGGTGACAGGGTAGAAGGGGTTGATGCTAGGTTGGAAGGGTGACCAGGAAGTGATGTATGGGATTGGGTTCAGACACGCTGTGGGGATTGTATTCGAGCTCATGTGGGACCCAAGAGAGAATCACCTTGGCCCAGGGGACCTTCTCTGACCCTGCCTACTCTTGAACTGGGCCTGGGGCTCCCTGGGGCTCCCACAGCCTGTAATCCTCATCCCAGCAACAGTGGTTCCCCCTGACAACCTCAGAACAGGTCACCCAGTGCTCCAGCCAGACACTACCACCCTCAGACCAAACTTCAAAGTTGTTAAGAAAGGAGAAGAAGAGGGAAGAGATAACTGCTGTGAAGGTCTGAAGGTTTGATGAACAAAACTTTCTCCCCTACCTCTACCCCGTCAGAGGGACAGTCTAGTCAGGATGAGGGGCAGGAAGACAGACACATGATCAGTAAGGACAAAGCAGTGTGGGACACAAAAGCCCAGAGTGGAGAGAGAAGGATAGGATTTATCTGGCTTGTGTAGAAAAGGCTTTACGGAGGTGGAGGCTAATAGAGTTTTAAAGGATGAATAGGAGTTCACCAAATAGGGTAGAGGAAGGCCTCTCTGTGTGTCCCTGTGTCACAGAGCTGACCTCTAGCAGGGGGGTGACTATATGTCTATTTCCTTGGAAGGCTGGGTACACTTAGAAGATAGGCACTCAGTCTCACCTTGCTCAGCTCTGGGACCCTGGAGCACAGGGCTTAGCACAGAGCAGGTTCTCAGCAAATAATAGCTGTCTCCAGCAAATGGGCCAGGTTAGGTAGAGGGCTGTACAGGGTTGGGGAGACTTGGGTGAAATGGGGAGGAGATAAGGTGAGAGGCCGGATAAGGAGGGACCCAGGCACCCAGGTTCTTTCCCTCTTTCTTCTCTTCCAGCCTTAGTTTAGAGTTGAGTGCCAGCTTGGGATATGTGTGACACGCAGAGAAAAATCTCAGATGGTGGGAGAGAAATAAACAAGATTCCCATGGGCCACTGGCTTCGCTGCAATGCCAGGCCAATCAAGAGGCGATAATTGCATCCTCCCACCAGATGAAGCCCTCATAAACTTTCTTGGGGTTGAGAGGTGAGGGGGGCAGGGGGCACCCTCACTCTTGTTATTCAGCATCAAAGCTAACTGGCTTTCCCTCTTTCTCAGAATTTATGTGTGCAATTTGCCAGTCATTTAGAGGCCAGCGTGTTTAAGCATTTATTCCTCCTTCTGGGGACAACATTGATTACCATTTCATATTTATGAATCTGCTGGGCAAGTGGCTGCGAAGTTGTGGCAGAAAAAACAGGCCAGCATCTCCAGATTGCTGGTGAGGAAACTGAGTCACAGAGCAGGGGAGTGCCAGTCACTGGAGCAGCAGTGGGCAGCACTGCCCTGGTGCCAGGCTGTACCACTGCCTCTAGGAGCATCACCCACGCAGAGGGAAGGTAAGGACCCAGGGAGAAAGCATTCTGTGAGACGTGAACTTAGCACATCTGCAATCGGCCGAGGAGAGCAGTCACCTCCTGATGCTGAGCCTCACCCAGTCTTGGGGCTCTGAGGTCCCCTCTCTGAGCAGGACCTGCCCCAAACTTAGACCAGATCTGAACTCAGGTCCTTCACGGCATGGCCAGGCACACAGCAGGTGCTCAATAAGTATGATCCAATAAATGCATCTGGCATCACTTCCAGCAAACACATGGGTGACTGAACGCACCCACTCTGTTCCTGGCACGGTTCTGGAAGTCAGGGAGGGACAAGGTGGCCTCTGTGTACTTCCTGTAGGAAGCCGATAACCATGCCTGTGACTCTGCCATGAGGCAGGGACCTAACTTCCCTTTCACGGAGGAGACTGCGATACCAACTCTGGAGCCAGACTTCCCTGGGTTTGGATCCAGCTCTCAGTTTGCTCATCTGTAAAATGGGGATGACAATCATGTACCCACTCTATAGGAGTTTGCTGAGAACTCAATGGATTTTTATAGCCAGAGTGCCTGGGAGATACACTCTCCACGAAGTATTTGTTCTTGTTCCAGATGGGAATCAGAGGCCCGTGGAGGCTGAGAGCCCTGCCCAGGGTCACCCCAGCAGGAGGTGGCGGAGGCAGGACTTAAACCTAGGTCCTGCAACTCCAGACTCCTTTCCATCTCACAGGCTCTCTGCTGGAGAAAGATGAGTCCTTCTGCTTTTAGTTGAGTTGGGAGCAAGAGTTTGCTGCTGCATGGCTCTACCACCTGACCCCCCTGCCTGCTCTCGCGTCAAAGGCAGTCTTTGCAGCTGATCCTTTGTAAAGGCTGCAAGAATCGCAGGTTTCAGGTGCCACTCTGCCCCTTGGCAAAGGGCTTGGAACCGGCAAAGCTCTGCTCACGGGTTCTCCCGGCTCTGCCCCTTGCTCTGCTGAGTGGCTCTGGGTGAGTCGCTGCCTGTCTCTGGGCCTCTGTTTCCCTCTCTGGTTAATAAGGAATTAGAGGACATGCTCTCCACCTCGGGTGAAACTGAGAGTACTTCCTGGAGACGCATCACCTCCCCTTATGACTTCTGGAAGGAAGATGATCTTTGCTGGGGAGGAAACCAAGGACACTCAGCAAGTGAGCAGCCCAACTTAGGTTCGGGATAGGAACCTGGCAGTGGTTTAGATCTCAAAGGCCCTTCTAGTTCTGAGATCCTCACTGTGTAATAAACAAAGCACAGACTGCTCCCTGCTGCGGGAACCCACCACGTGTGACATCTTACCTGCAGTGACGTCACCGTGGACAGGTCCTTAAGCTTCCCCTCCTCGTCTTTCAGGTTATAACCCTCCGGCCTCTTATCACGTTCGGTAATCTTCCATAGTTTGATAGTTTTATCTTTAACAACAGAACAAAATAGGACACATGATGAGCACCGGCATGGAGAATGAAGGACCCACTGAGCCCACTAGATAAGGATGCGTCAACCCACAAGTGGCTTAACCTTATCCTGTTCTTGGATGTACTATCGTTTTTGTTTAGTGGTTAAGTTGAGTTTGACTCTTTTGCAACCCCATGGACCGCAGCCCACCAGGCTTCTCTGTCCATAGGACGTCCTGGCAAGAATACTGGAATGGGTTGTCATTTTCTTCTCCTGGGTATCTTCCTGACTCAGGGGTCGAACTTGCGTCTCCTGCATTGGCAGATGGATTCTTTACTGCTGAGCCACCTGGGAGGTCCTCTTGTATGTGTAGGTTCTTTCTAATTTAATTCCTTCTCTAAACTGATTTGTAACCATGCTCTCAGTTCAGTTGCTCAGTCCTGTCCGACTCTTTGCGACCCCATGAACTGCAGCACGCCAGGCCTCCCTGTCCATCACCAACTCCCGGAGTTCACTCAAACTCATGTCCACCAAGTTGGTGATGCCATCCTGCCATCTCATCCTCTGTCATCCCCTTCTCCTCCTGCTCCCAATCCCTCCCAGCATCAGAGTCTTTTCGAATGAGTCAACTCTTCGCATCAGGTGGCCAAAGTATTGGAGTTTCAGATTTAGCATCATTCCTTCCAAAGAAATCCCAGGGATGATCTCCTTTAGAATGGACTGGTTGGATCTCCTTGCAGTCCAAAGGACTCTCAAGAGTCTTCTCCAGTACCACAGTTCAAAAGCATCAATTCTTCGGCGCTCAGCTTTCTTCACAGTCCAACTCTCACATCCATACATGACTACTGGAAAAACCATAGCCTTGACTAGACGGACCTTTGTTGGCAAAGTTAATGTCTCTGCTTTTGAATATGCTATCTAGGTTGGTCATAACTTTCCTTCCAAGGAGTAAGTGTCTTTTAATTTCATGGCTGCAATCACCATCTGCAGTGATTTTGGAGCCCCCAAAATAAAGTCTGACACTGTTTCCACTGTTTCTCCATCTATTTCCCATGAAGTGATGGGACCAGATGCCATGATCTCAGTTTTCTGAATGCTCTAGTTCCTCACAATTGATCACAAAGGTGATACTGCTGGGTCAAAGGGCATGGCCCTTTCAAGAGCAGTTAGCAGTCTCTCAACTGATTTCCACAAAGACCATCCTAACGAAGCTTCCTGCTCTTCACCCTTCATGGGCAGACCAAAGAGGGTAAGGGTTTCCTATTTCTGAGCAGCATCTCACCCATCCAGAAACTCAGCTGTCCCAAAGCCTCACTTCTCTGGAATCCTGCCATGCACATCAAAAGAGTCATCATCACCAGCTGTGATAGCTCACAGTAGGCATCAACGTGGCTAAGCCACGCTACCCAGATATGTGGTCAAACATGTGGCTGTTGCCCTGAAGGTATTTTTAAGATGAGGTTAACATTTAAATCCATAGAGTAAATTATCCTCAACAGTGTGGGTGGGCCTCCTCCAATCAGCTGAAGGCTTTAGTGGAAAACAAAACAAAACAAACCAAGGTCCTGGGAGGAAGAGGAAGCTCTGCCGGCAGACGGCCTTCAGATCTGAGCTGCAGCATCGGCTCTACCCTGGTCTCCAGCCCACCCGGCAGACTGGGGACCTGCCCGCCCCCACAGCTGTGTGCACCAATTCCTGAAGATAAAGGTCTCCTTATACATACATGGGCTTCCCTGGTGGCTCAGATGGTAAAGAATCTGCCTGCAATGCAGGACACCCGGGTTTGATCCCTGCGTTGGGAAGATCCCCTGGAGAAGGAAATGGCAACCCATTCCAGTATCCTTGCCTGGAGAATGCCATGGACAGAGGCTCCTGGCAGGCTACAGTTCATGGACTCGCAGAGTTGGGCACAACTGAGCAAATAACACCATGTATCTATATCTGTATCTACATCTGTATCCATATCTCTGTCCACACACACACACACACACACACACACAGTCACCCTATTGGTTCTGTTTCTCCAAGATCCCTGACAAGTACAGCAGCCCAAACTATCACTGCCATGGTGATGAGAAGCAAGGGGAGAAAACTGGTATCTATTACACACTTGACAGGTACCCACGGATGGGCTTCGGAGGAAAGGATGAAGCTGGGATTCAGAACCAGGGGCAGGACGCTTGCAGGGCAGAGATGTGAGGAAATTCCTGGAGCCGACCTTTCCTCCAAAGAGGTGGGAAAAGAATGCCACTCTCTTTAAATGATGTAAAAGAAAAAGCAGCGCCTGAAGGAGGTTCTGTTGCTGGCCCAGTTCAAAGCTTGTTATGAACTGATTTCCTTGTATTTTCCCAATAACCCCACGAGTCAAGAACAGCCATTGACTTTAGAAGGGGAAGCGGCAGGGCCAGGGTGTGAACCACATTAGGGGCCTCTGCCCTGGGTGACCTGTCCCTGCGGTGGGGGACCTCCCACTGCCTCTGTTCCAGCACTTGGGAAGGGCCCTCTGGCTCTGAGACAGGGGTTTGCTGAACTTAACTCCATGCCAGGCACCCCTCAGGGGACACAATCAGAATGGCAGGAGCCCCAGAGAGCAAGCCCTGGGGGATCTGCAGGAGTGGGAAAGCCCATAAGAGGGACACCTGGCTCAGCTGAGAGGTCATGGAAGGCTCAGTGGGAGGCGACACCCAACAGAGGCCTGAGGGATGAGAAGGGGATGGGCCGGGTGGTGCAGAGAGGACCAGCATTCAGCACAGAGGTGGGCCGGTGGCTTGAGACTGATGGGTTTCGGGGAGGCTATAAATGCTGCCCTGAGGAGTCTGATTCCTTCAGGGAAGCAGATGACACCATCTTGCAAGACTCACCCATTCTGGAGCAGTACTGGCTGGTCTTGGGGTGCTGGGTGGGCGACACCTCCTTCCACCCTCATTGTAACCCCAGAGGGAGTCCAGGTGAGCAAACTGAGGATCAGAGAAGCAAGGCCACTCTGCAACGTCCCCAGGCTGGGACAGAGCCAGGCCTGTCTTAACCCCTACCCCAGGCAACTTTGAGCATGGTGAAGTGAAGGAAGATGAACAGGGGGACGTGAGTGTGGAAAGTGGGACCTCTGGCCCCAGGCCCACCACTGGGCAAGGCAAGATGGCACCAGGAGCCAAACCTCCGAGGGGACTGCAGTGAAGCAGAGGTCTGGCCTGGAGCCTCCTCACGGGCCTTGGCGGGGGCACGGGCCGTCTCCCAGAGGCAGATGGTGAGTGGCCAGGACACCAGTGCTCCTCCTGCACCCTCAAGTGAGGACCCCCACATCTAGTGAGACCCTCTGCTCTGGGGTGATCTGGGATTCTGAGGGGGGGGTGTGTGTGCAAACGAACAAGTAAGTTTGTATCAAGTGTTTACTCTTTATCCTGACCTGGCCTCCTTCGTCCACCCCCAGATTATTCACAGAGATGTTCAAGGCGCTGCTATTTACAGCTGCAGGAATAAGCCCATGTCCAACCACGGGAAGAGGCTGAGCAACCATATTCACTGCATGAAACTTACCTGCTGCTCAAAATATTATTTTTTTAAAGAATTCTAAAGACCTAGGAAAATGCTCACAGTATAGAGTGAGGTGAAAAGTGACCCTTGATGACAAACGTACAAGGGCAGGCATGCATATGCACACGCGTACACAAACATGCACACACATGCACACATACAAGCCCAGACCACAATATACGTGAGGGGAAAGGCGGCATTTGATGATAAGAGCAGACATACATACGCACGCGCGCACGCACACACACACACATGAACACGCACACACCCAGACGGCCCGGCCGCCTCACCATTGGTGGACAGCAGGGAGTGGGCGGCATTCTGCTGCGGGAGCCACTTGATCTTGTTGATTTTCTCCTCTATCTCCAGACTCTTGAGATAGTCGAACTCTGGCTCGTGGCTCTGGAAGGTGCTGTAGACGTCATACTCGCCCTGGCTGTGTGGCGCATTTTTGCTCTGCAAGGAAACCAGACCCTGAGCTCCGGGATTGGGGGGTGATGCAGCGGGAGCTGGCCAAACCCGCATAGGGCCTGGCACAGCCATGGCCAAGGCCAAGGAAACTCTGTTTTTAAAATGTCCAAAACCTTGCTGTGCGGCCCTGGCCCAGCCCTGCTGCCCCCTCAGGGCAACAAGTAAGAAGAAGGGCAACCAAGGGAGCCCGCGTTTACTGAGCACCTACTATGCACGGGACACTAAGTGCTTCTCATGCCTCCTCTTGTTCTATCCTTGATGCCCCTCCGTGATGGGCACAACTCCTCCTACTTTACAGATGAGTAAGTGGAGGCTCAGGGTGAATCGACCCTCTACCCCGAGGCCAGGTGTCCACAAAGTGGTGTCACTCACGCCACTGAGGTCTGCTTGGCACCAAGACACCTGAGGTCTGACCTGTTTCTTACATCCTTGGATCTAACTCAGGCCTGGCTTGAGGAATGAATGAATTTTGGAACAGAATTAACATTAGGGCAGAACAGCCTGCAATGTCAGGCATAGGGATAGACTGGGGGGGGTATTCTCTCCCTCCGCTACACAAACCGACTTTCCAGAGAGGGTACCCTCCCGATTTAGGCAGCCAAACGCATTAGAATAAGGGCCAAACAGTGAGCTGGTGAGTCCATCGCAGGCGCTAGGGACCACTGCTTGGTAGACAGTTCAGGCTCATATGACAACATGAAACTACAACTACTTGGGAGCAAAGTAAAGAAATCCAACCAAGCACAACTTCCAGCTTCCTGTTGGCCTTTCGAGAGTATCTATTTATATTTCTTTTCCTCTTTTACGTTTGGAAAGCTTCAGCGTTCTTCAATATTTTTGCCTCTCATTCACTTCATCTCCTATCAGCACTGGCTATGGCAAAGGCCAGTGGGACTGGAATTAAGAGAAAAAGGAGAAATATTCAAAACTGAGAAACCTGCCTCTGCCAGTTTAATTTCTTTCTGCAGGATGGCAAAAACAAGATGACTTTGCAATCCCCAGTGGGGGCCTCTGATCCTTCTCATGAATCAAAAGTGCTCGAGCCACAGGACTGGGCTTAGATAACCAAGTCCCGGCTACCTGCCTTCTGGCTGTGTGTCCTTAATAAGCTACTGCAAACCCTCTGTGCTCTGGTCTCCTCTGTAAACTGAGGATGGTAATAGCACTGAAGGGGTGCTATTAGGGTGGTGGTGAGGGAGGGTTATGGGAATGAACGTGGGCAAAGGCAAACCTCAGGGCACCTCGGCGTGGGGACGACGCTGAGGAACTGGAGGGAGGAGAGGGATCCTCCAGCCCCTCTGCCGTCACCCCCCATCCTTCCCTCCGGCCCCCTCGTCTCCTCTCCCCCTCGTCCAGCTTCTCCTCTCCTCCCTCCCCCTCCCGTCATTGTCTTGGTGTTGCACCCTCCTGTCTTCAGCATCTAATCCCAGCACCCCCTGGGAAGCAGGGTGCTGTGTGTGACCGACAGACCACACCCAGTCTTGCTTTCTATCCCTGGACTTTGCTTACTGGCTGGGTGACTCTGCAAACGTCCTCATTTATGAAATGGGGTTTCGGTCCCCACCCTTGGAGGTGGGCAGTGAAAAGCAAATGGGAGACGCATCTGTAGTGTCTACATGTAGTAGGTGCTCAACAAATACGGCCTTTGAACCACCAGGTTCTTCCAGTGGTTCAGACCATGCCTCCAGGCAGGCTGTTCCAGACAACAGAACTCACTGGGGCAAGGCCCCGCGCTGAGTCAAATCATCGACCCTAGACGGAAGGCCGGCCCACAGCTGTGGAAGGTCCCTCCTCCACTCCACCCAGCTCTGGTTGAGACAGCTCCAGCTCACACAGGCAGTGCAGTAATTATTCGCTCAGGCATGTCTGACTCTGCAATCCCATGGACTGTAGCCCGCCAGGCTCCTCTGTCCATGGCGATTACTCCAGGCAAGAATACTGGAGTGGGTTGCCATGCCTTCCTCCAGGGAATCTTCCCAACCCAGGGAATGAACCCAGGTTTCCTGCATTGCAGGTAGATTCTTTACTGTCTGAGGCACCAGAGAAGCCCACACAGGCAGAGGGCAGTTTACTCAAGAGTCTGTTTCTCGGGTCTAGGAGACAGTGAGCATTCAGCAGAGGGGGCTCAGAATATGGTGCTCTGAGCGGACCAGGTGATTCCCTCCCTGAGACCTGCCGGGTCCCATCCCTGCATGCCAGGGCACCCTTTCCTTCCAGCCCAGGCATCCCTGTGGGTTAAAGCCCAGGCTGAGTAGCCCTCCCTCCCACCAGGCCCCGCCGCACCTCCGGTTCCCGCTGGAAGATGACAACTCGGCCACCCTTGTCGCCTGTGGCCAGCAGCTCCCCAGTGTGGTTGAACTCGACGGTAGAGATGATATCGGCTGTGGGGTGGGGGTGGGGGGACAGAGACAGGAGGGCGTGGCTCATTAGGCCCCAGTGATGTGCAGGTAGATGGAATGCTCCCTCCCGCCCCCCAGGGCCCCCACTGGG